>JAAGAY010134168.1:0-13879 GCA_011801015.1 Ardeotis arabs | reverse complement strand
TGATGTGTCCCCCTGACCCGCGCTTCCTGAGGCCGGCTTGGTGTCCCCTCCAAAGCCTGGGCTGCTTGAGCTGGGATTTGTGTCTTTCGAGGTCTCCTCTGCTTTGCAAGCCAAGAGGAGAGCTCCTTTCCGGAGAGAAGCTGCTGCTCCTCGTGCCCAGCTGGGCTTGCAGGAGCTCACCCCAAGCTCTGAGTAACACCGGGCTCCCCGCCAGCCCCACATGCCCGCCCCCACCCAGACCTACGCAGACCAGAGATGGTGGAGGGAGAGCTCCTCACCAAAGCTGGAGTTCAGAAGGTTGCCTCAACCAGTTTTACTGGTAATCAGATAGTTCTAGATACGGGTTTAAATGCAGCATCCCCTTTAGGAGCAAACGCACAGAGAGAGGCGAGTCCGATTCCGTTAGGAAGAAGAAAAAAAAACCCCAACCAGTTCAACAAATCCTTTGAAAATCATCCAGTGGAGAATTATAAAAGAGCAGTGCGTGCGCTCAGCTGGAGCGGTGCTGGAGGCTCTCCCTGCCACTGGAGGGCACAGCCAGCCCTGCAGATCCGCTCAGCGGAGGAACTGGAGAAGGCAGCTGCCTTTTCATTTCTCATCAATCGGTTTTGATCACATCCGGTGAAGGAATCCCTTCGAGCACTGTATTAGAAGTACTGGATCACTGATGCGGTCTAAGCGTTGACTCAGGTTAAGGGTGCTGCTTCGCACAAAGGTTTAACAAGGGCAAAAAATGTGGGTTTATGGTTGCTAACAGGGATAAAGCGTGTACTTGAACCCGAAACCCACGTAGGCTGGTGGAAACGCATCTGAAATGGGTTTAGGGAAAGCAGCTGCAGTCAGGGAAGCTCGGTCTGGTGCGGTCGCACTGCTTTCCCTGAGGACAAAGACTGTTTTCCCTGGCAAGCAGCTCACACTCACTATGGCAGCACAACCCACGGCTTTCTGCAGGCCCCTGCTTGGGGTTAGATGATTTTTGCAAAGGACCGTAAAGTCAGAGAGGGCAGAACTTATCGCGTGTCTCCGCTGATGCCTCCTCGCTGTTCAACACATCTCTGTCTTTAGCTCATCGAGAGGTCTCCCAAGACTTTACCGAGATCGATGGTCTACGTCAGCATCATCATGTTTGTCATGGGAGCCAGCATCCACCTGGTTGGAGACTCGGTCAACCATCGCCTGATCTTCAGCGGCTACCAGCACCATCTGTCTGTAAGAGAGAATCCCATCATCAAGAACCTGAAGCCAGAGACACTGGTAAAGAGGCTGTGTTTTATACAAGCACTTAAAAAAAAAAAAAGTAAAATTAATTGCTTGTTCCTATTTAATAGCATCCTGTTCCCTCTGCCCTGCTAAATCTCTTTGCATTGCATTGCAGATTGATTCCTTTGAGCTGCTGTACTACTACGATGAATATTTAGGTCATTCGATGTGGTGAGCAATTTACAGTCTGTCTGGCGGCCTCAGAGCGTAATACAAGGAAGAGCAGATCTGCTCTGGTCGTAGCTTAATATGTAAAATAATAACAGGCAGCTGATGAGAGCTGGCTGGGGATAATGTTCTCAGAGCCAGTGTGATTACAGTGGATCTCTCCCTTGGAAAATCGCCCGTTCCCTCTACTTTTGTCTCTGTCTCGGTGATATTTCTAGGACGTGGCAGTTGTTTGACAGCCACAGGGAACAGAGGAACGGCTCGTCTGTTCTCACCCCTCGGCCACCTTCCCCAGGGTAGCCAGGAGGCAACTTAGGAAGATCCCAGAAGGGACTGGCTGGCTCTTTATCTGCTGCCAGATAATCCTGAGACCTCTCTGAGCGCGGAGGGACATCTCTCTCCTATCAGAGTTTATTTGCTGTGAGGCAAGCAACTCCCCTTCCTTTAAACAGAAAAGGGCTCTGTTAGGTTGTTGAAATCCTGGTCCGGGTCCTGGACCTCTGTGGCCAGAGCAGGCTGGGTGGCCTCCACTTCTGCTCTTTCCCCAAATTAATTCCCGGGCTCAGCACAGGAATTGCATGGTTTGGATTTGGGAGGGGGATTTGAACAGTTTCCGGGGCCACACCACCCATGGGTGTGTTGTTTCTGTTGGCAGGTACATCCCTTTTTTCCTGATACTGTTTATCTATTTCACCGGCTGCTTCACCCCTGTTGCAGAGGAGAGCAGGATGCCAGTGGCTGCCTTGCTTCTGATGGGGCCCAGCAGCCTTTATTACTGGTGAGTGGCTTCTGTCCGCTCTGGACAGGCGAGGGATGACGAGGGATTGATCACTGCAGGTTCTCCGTTCCTCAGGGCAGAACGTGCTGCGGCTTCTGCTCCGCAGGTCTGGAAAAATAAAATCAAATCTGGTTGAAATTTGCTGCCGCGTTAGGCTTTGCAAGTTGGGACACCGTCAGGGTCACCGTTGGCACTCCTGTCCCTGCTTGGGTTGTTTCTTCAGCCGCGCTGTCGGTCGTTGTTACTGCTGGAGCTCCGGCTGTGAGCCTCCACGGTCCTTTGTGTCTGCCCCCTTCAAAGGCAGCCGTTCGCTGAGCCGTTAGACGGTTCCTCCACGATTTTGGGCTGGTCACCCAGCGCCGGCAGCGCAGCCGCCGGGTCTCGGCTTGGTGGACAACTCTCCCCAGTTGTCCAGGGCTTTACCCAGAGCCCAGGGCACCTGCGTGATGCTCTTACGCCGCCTCCTCGGCTCACCCTGCGGGTCCAAATAGCCTTTTGAGAGAGGTCTTATTTATTTCCCATTTTCATTAGCCTCATCTTCCCAAACGGTTTCCCTGATGGCAGCCAAACAACTTTTCATTCATCTTCAGATGATGTTCTCTATCGCGCGTGGCTTTGCCCCCCGATGAGACTGTTCTTCTACAGTAAATTAATTTTTGATAGTCAAAATCATCAGGATAATTTGGTCAGCTCCCAGTTACCCCATTGCACTTCCTTTAAATATATCAGCGTGATCTCTGCAGTTGGTGTGCTGGCGATTTAAGAGCCAGGGAGTGTAATTCCGCCTTCCCCCTGCTGACACCCCTTCAGGACTGGCCGCTGCCAGATACAGCACGCGGGGAGCGGTGGATTTTTGGACTAAATGAGCACAACATCCACAGGTCAGAGCCAGAGTCTGGCTTTGGTTCTGCGTTCAAGCATCCCATTCACAAACTGAGCCCGGCACCTTTGCAGTCCCATACTGGGCACGCATTTCTTCTCCTGTTCTCTTAACGAAGCTCATAGCTCAGTTGTTAAATTTACCGATAAGAAACGTGAAAACAAATCACAGTGTACACGCTGGCAGTAGAAATCAAGATGCAGAGCAAGGAGAAGGGGGAGATGGTCACCCCAGGTAAGGCTGGAAGCTCCGGGGCTGCCGTCGCTCCGTCTTTCCTCCCGGCGGGCGCTAACGGGTGTTTTTCCTTTGTAGGTATCTCGTGACTGAGGGTCAGATCTTCATCCTCTACATTTTCACCTTCTTTGCCATGATGGCTTTAGTGATGCACCAGAAACGCAAAGGACTCGTCCTGGACAGCAATGGGCTTTTTCTCTTCTACTCCTTCATCATCACGCTGGTCCTCATTGCTGTCTGGGTGGCTTGGCTGTGGAACGACAAAATTCTCAGGAAGAAGTACCCTGGCGTGATCTACATCCCCGAGCCGTGGGCATTTTACACCCTGCACATGAACAACCTCCACGCAGCAAAGGAAAGTTTATAAGTTTTGATATTTTAGAGTGATTTGAAGAAAAAAAAAAAATTTAGTTTTTCTAATGTAGATGTATTTCAAATAAATTCCTGACCAACATTCCCTGCAAGACATTCCGGATGTTAACCAGACCTAGCTAGGGAAGTGGCAGCGCTCTCACCCTCCCCGTGTCTTGGCACGGAGATTGATCCGCTCCTCCTACACTGCTTCCAGCCCACTAAAGGCGCTGGGAAGGGGCTGAGCCACCCCACCTTGGATCTGCACAGGGGTTCTGCCCAGCCGTGCCTCCCCAGGGAGCCCTCCTGGGGCCCGGGGTGCCAGTGCCGGGGTTAAGCCCTCGCTGCCAGGCGCAGGCATGGTGCAGGAAGGGCCTGGCTGGCAGCAGAGGCAGAAGGGCCAATTCCTCACAAACGCAGCCCAAAAAGAGCATCAGGCAGGGGGTGAGCTCCACAGTCAGCCCCGCTCGCGTGGGGTCTGCGCTGCTGGTGGCTTTTGCTCCTGCTCGCCGCTCCTCCAGCTTCCGGTGACGGAGCTGAGCTCCTGCCGCTCCGGCTGCATCCCTGCCATGGTTTACATCTACAAAATTGATGTCAGAGCCCTGTGTGACAGAATCCAAACAGTAGAAGAAAAAAAGCTCTTAGCGAAACATACGGAATAAAAACATTTGGTAAAAGCTGAGCGACTCACGTTGCTTCCTGAAGCAGCTCTGTTCTTTTAGGGAGAGTCTTTATCCCACAGGATTTAGGGATCCTGAATGTGTTCATTGTTAACAGGGCAGGGTCTGCACCGGGAAGGGTCCGCTCTGTGCTTTAGCGGTCACTTCGGCCACTAAGTATTTTGTTCTTGGGTCTGGATCCCCACCATGTATAATACCTGCGTTTCAAAGGCTTGGATGTCAACCGAGTGGCAGAAGCACAGCGCTGGAAAGGACCGGAAGATGCGAGCAAACACGGCTGTTTGGGCCGCGACAGCTGGATGCTTTGCCTGCCCCTCGCGTCCAGGTTTAAACCCCAGCAGCTCTCCTTCTCCCTCAGCATCGCCTCCTCAGTGTCCCCTTCTGAGCCCCTGCAAGGAGCCTTGGCAGTCCAGGAGGCCATTTGCTCCCACGCAGATTACCTAAGTAAATGTTAATAATTTAAAAAACCCACACAACAAACCCAAAACCACACAGATAATGAATAAGCTGTTAAAGCTATCTCAAAAATCCATTCTCTCAGCCTGTCCACAGCGTTCCAGCTCCGCCATGTTTGCAGAGGCCACATCTGAGACCCCTTCCCCTGCAAACCCACGGCGCAGGGCACAGCAACCTTGCCAGCAATGCCCGCCGAGCTCAGCCAGGACACGCAATGCCCAAATTAACTCCTGCCCACCGGCAAAACCCCTCTGGCAGTGAACTGCAAAGCTGTAAATCCCCCCGCACCCTTCCCCGGCAAGGCCGGATTTATCTCCCCGCAGCTGAGCTTAGCGCAGGTGTGCAGCTCCTGGAGATTATCAAACCTCTTGCGCTCGAGCAGCTCATCTCCACCCAGCCCGACCCTGAACACCCTCAAACCCCGACCGAGGGAAGCTCTCGCCCCACTCCTCCGGTCCCGTCCGGATCCCCGAGGCTTTGGGAGGGCTGGGACGAGCCCCTCTCCCCATGGCATGCGAGCAGGAGCCGTGCTGGCAGCGGGACCCAGCCCCGGCAGGGATCAGGTCTCGTAGCCATAGCAGCGGGGTATTTATTACAGCCCGGCCGCGCTCCACCCCGGGCTGGCGGACTTTAGCCCTTAATCAAACAGAAAAGTGGCAGCAGACGCCTCCGATCCCCACAGGCAGCGTAAAACACAAGGAGGGCTCCCAAAATAATGGTGAGTGAAGCGTTTCGGTGGACACTGACTGCTCCCCCCTGCTCCTTACATCCAGATTTTAAAGTTGTGGCTTTTGGTTTTGTTTTTTTTTCTCTCCTCCTCCTTCATGCTACAGGCAAAATTTCTGTCCCAGGATCAAATTAATGGTATGTACAGTTTTGTTATGGCTTGGGTTTTTAACTACTAAGATCAGCTCAACTGATTTTTATATATATATTTATATATATACACACAAAAAAAATGTCAATTCCCCCAGAAGTGTCTCGGTTTGGGCTCGTGCTTCCCTGTTTTCCGTCCTCCCAGCCCTTGAGGGGGTCAGCTTGCTCTGAAACCAGAGAAATCTCCCCAATTTTGTTAAGACTGGGAGCCGAAACACCCACAGACCCACATGCTGGATCGTGTGGAGACCAGCAGAGGTTGACCAGCATCCTCCCAACCCCACAAACACATCAGCAGGGACCAGCAGACATTTTCAGGCGATTATTTGCAGTACTGGAGGTTTCACATACGATGAGAGCGAAGGAGGAAGAGGAGGAAGGAGAGGGTGCAGGAGGTGTGGGCCTTCCCTGGGAAAAGGGATCCCAGCCTCAGACCAGAACGAGGAAGGGTTTGCTACCAGTGAGGCAGAAGAAAGCTGAAATAAGAGTATTACTGCAAATCTGATAATCTGCAGCGCCCTCGGGGCCCCCAGCGCCCACAGGACGCTGGCACCCTGCGCCCACAGGACGCTGGCACCCTGCGCCCACGCTGTCAATAAGGCCTAGGGCCAGAGAGGATGAGGAGGAGGGCGATTGCACCGCAATCCCGCTGATTTTTAATTCGGCCAGGACCGTCCCCAGGCAGCACAACTCTGCTGAGCACGAGGAGGAGCGGAGCGGGAAGGGAGGAGGAGATGGCAGCTGTATCTAGGTCAGCTGCAACCCTTTATTTATTTGAGGACCGCGACGGCGGCGTCCGAGGGGGACGGGGAGAGGGCGAGGAGGGAGGGGAGGTGTCGCAGCGGCGCAGGCAGAGCCTCTCAGCGCGGAACTCTTGACGCTCAGGCTGGCAAATGCCACACCAGCAGCTCTTTTATCAAAATCCGAGGCAGGGGCAGGTGCCAGACCCTGCGGGGACCAAACCAGCATCCTCCACCTTAGGGCCCACCCCTCAGCCCCTCTCCTACCCCCAGGAAGGCAGAGAAACGCACTTTTTAACAATATCCTGCAGATCTGGGAGCCTGGCTCCCCTCTCAGACTCGCTTCACGAGGCTGAAGGACCCCAATTAGCTCAGCTATTCCCAAGCCTGGATTTTAATTGCCCTTGGCACCTTACCCGGGGTCCTCTCCCACTGTCCATCATCTTCCGTGAAACTAGAGCCGCCGCGCCGGACACAATATCCCCGCTGGAACCCTCCCAACGCCGCCTGGCCGGGCAACGGGAGAAGGAACGTCAGCGCTAGATCAATGCGATCTTACACGGCATAACGGAGTTTTGGTTTTTAATTAGAGTTCAAGGAATGTTTTTCCCTGTACGACAAGAAACAAAAAGGCAAGATAAAAGCCTCCGAGCTGATGGCAGTGATGCGGTGCCTGGGAGCCAGCCCGACGCCGGGAGAGGTGCAGAGGCACCTGCACTTGCACAGGATCGGTAAGGAAAGCGCAGCGGCAGGACCTGGATAAAACAGGTGGGGAAATTCAGCTTTTCTGTGGGCAGGAGACTCCGTGCAAAGGCAAGGAGGCTGCCTGGAGCCGGGTGAAACAGCCCGGGCAACGCAGCACAACCATGAGCAGCCACCAAAACCCAGCGTGATCTGCCAGGGGGGAAACAAAGTCAGTCCAGCGCACAGATTAAAATAAGGCCATCAAAAAAAAAAAAGCTTCAAAAGCAGCAGCAGGCATACGTATTGATTATGGATTTTGAGGCTGCGTAACTGTCCAGTCCAGCCAGCAGAGAGGTATTCATCTGTAGACATTTAAATAAATTAAAATAAAAGCACAACACAAAGACCGAAGAAGAATCATGAGATAAGGTGGGCTGGATTAAAAATTGTGGATACCAGGTTTCAGAGCGTAAGTCTAGCAATGCTATAAACGGGTGTTTAGGCCAAGG
Organism: Ardeotis arabs; assembly: GCA_011801015.1. Classification (NCBI taxonomy): domain Eukaryota; kingdom Metazoa; phylum Chordata; class Aves; order Otidiformes; family Otididae; genus Ardeotis; species Ardeotis arabs. Next base: position 6,263 of record JAAGAY010134168.1, on the reverse strand, counting down.
GAAAGCCCCCAGCGTTGGCTCAGCCTGGTCCAGACCAGAGCCAGGCAAAGGGGAAACAGTGCCCCAGGACGGGGAACTGGGGGGAGAGGAGCGGGGTGCGTAGGTCTGGATCCAGACTACAAAACTGAGCCGTGCCTAACAAATCTGCTCTTACTTTTCCAGACAGAAATGCAGAGCTGGATTTCTCCACTTTCCTGAATATAATGTACCGGCAGATGAAGCAGGAGGAACCCCAAAAAGAAATCCTCACGGCCTTGTCCATGATCGACAGGCAGAAGAAAGGCGTTATCACCGTTTCGGAGCTGAGAGCCAAACTTACGAGACTCGGAGAGAAGCTTTCCGAGGAAGAAGGTATTTTGCAATTCCAAGATTTATCAAATGCTCCCCATCTTTCTTTCCTTCCCAGTTTTCCTCTGTACTCAGCCTGGGAGCAGGCGTTTCCAGCTGGGAAGACAGGAAGGCTGTGCCTCCTCGGTGTGGGCAGACGGGACGTCCCCCCACCACGCCCAAAACGCACAGCGCATCAGAGCATCACGCCGTGCCGTTGCGGCCCCAGGTCCGGCCCAGCAGCTCCAGTCTCTCCCCTGCCACAGCCACACGACGAGCTCCTGCCTGTGTTTAAAACAGCCCAGCGGTACCTGTATATAAACTTTTTAAACACACGGCCCACTTCAGAGCTTTCAGAGGCTCTGCACACCCCCCTGCCCCCGGGACGTGGTGTCCTGTCCCCTCCTTGCTCCACACCATGTCACTTGCGGCGGCTTCTCCAGCTCTTGCATGGCTCTCGCCCCTCCGACCCCGACCCCGCCGCAGGGAGCAGGCTCTGGAGCTGCCAAATCACTCCCTCTCTGCCAAAGACACCATTAGGAAAACCCATCACCAGTTTGATACGGGCAAGGAAGGAGTTTTACCGGGGTTGTGGGGTTTGCACAGACCACAGTAGGCTCAGAGGGTTTAAGAACTGCCCTTGCTAATGTTAAAGTAGAATTTAATCAGAGCCAGGCTGGTCAGTCCACTCCCATCACCAGCAACACACCAGTAAGGCATTTCTTCCGAGTGTTTTCTTCAATTGTTTAACTGGAGTACTAGTTCAAGGAGCTATTTCCATCTGAAAACACTTTTCCGAGCTGTTATGAGAGCTGAACACACACAGAGGAGACACGGAGACACGAACCCTAACTGAAGGCATCCCAGCAAGAAGCACTGCTACAGAAAGATTTGGGGGGTGCAGAGGGATTTCCCGTCACTTTGCTGTGCAGGCTGCTCACCACTGGTAACAGGGCACTATAGATCCTCACGTGGGAAGCGATGCTGCTTTGCAACAAGAAATTCCCCCTTCGGCGTGACAGCCCGAACTCCAGCTCGCTGAGCCGCTGTCAATATTTGATGCTGGAACAGACTCATTTCATTAGCATCCGCGACTGTTCCGTAACCACTGGCACGCACCTCCCTTCACAGCGGCTCCAGAAAAGCCTTCACTTCATTTTCATTTAACAACTTACAGCGACGGCCGTCCTCCCAACAGCCCCCAGTTCACCCCGCGCTGTGACCAGATCCTCCCGGCAGCAGCTTCCGCGGGGGCTGCGCGTACCCCAGTACGCACCGATACCTGTCTGCAGACAAGGGCTGGGGGGAAAGAGTCCAGCGTGCGCAGCAGAGAGGGAAAACAGCTTCACAGAGCCCTTCCACAACGATTTACAGTAAAACAGCTTTCCCCCCCGCCCTTCCCATGACCTTCTCCGTGGATTTCGCAACCACAAAGCCATTATTCCATGTTCCAGTCCGAGTACTCGGAGCCTTAAACAGCCACAGCTTGTTCAGCCTGAGCAGCCGTTCTGGTAACCTCAGGAGTAAAAAAAGCAGACCAGGCTCCGCCGACCTGCCCGCACCGATTTCCAAAATGGAGAGAGCCAGCTAGGTGACTCCAGCTTGCACCGGCATGAGATTATGGAGGGTTTGGAATTAGCGCATGGCTGTGTACAACCCCTCTGTTTCAATGGTCTGTCAACAGGCTCCGAACACCCAGAAGGTGCTCTGCTAACAAAATATCGATCGCTAAATGCAGTCCACACCCCAGCAGCTTGCTCTCTGCCAGCACGGCATCCCGTCACCATCCCGCTCACACGCGGCTGCCCAAGGGAAAACCGCACCACACTTGGGAACAACAAACACCCCTCAGCACCAGCAAGCATGCGAGCACAAGCGCCTTCTGGACTGTATCAGATACCTTAGCGAAGGAAACCGCTGCCCAAAACGTTACCAAATAAGAGGTGCTGGGATTCTCTGAGGTTTGTTTTAGCGCCGACCTGTGATATGTTGCGGGTAAACAAGGGAATTCACCTCCCTTCCCATCATCCAGGAGAGGATGGCACCTAATTCCCAGCAGCAGCTTCACTCAGCAACATCTAACATTACTTTGTGTCACTTCTATTGTAGTGACATTATTTGACAGGAAAATACCCGTTAACGGTTGAGCCCATACAGCAGAGCGCATCCGAAGGGAGATAACCGCTGTCGCTGCCGAGGCGTTCCCAGAGCTGGAGTGAAAAGCATCGCTGCTGCCAGGTTACCACTTCTCGACAATTCTTTTCAGCGAGAGCCCAGAGCCCCAGCTGAGAAGGCATTCTTGGCTTCCAACACTAACGGCCCGCCGATATTAACAAGGGTCACACAAATCTGCTTAGTGGGCACATAATCTGCACGAGCACTGCGTTTTCTCTAAACTCAACAGGGCAGGTTTGCTATTCAACCCAAACCACTCCTACCAAGAGCAATTAGAAGCTGATGTGGACTGAATTTGGGGATCTTTACCATGTGGAAACTCAAAGAAGTGGAGTTCTCCGCTCCAGAAAGTTAGACGTGGAAATCAAAATCGAAGTGCCATCTGATGTCAGTCTAACACTGCAATCCGCATGGCACCTCCAACGGAGCCCAGAAGTCACTACTTCTAACAAAAGTGACTTGAATACCCTAACACAACACCCCTAACATAAGCCAAACTCATACTTACTTTTACTCTTTCTTTCAGTTGATGACCTGCTAAAAGAAGCCAAAGTTGGACCAAATGGAACGATAAAATATGAAGAATTTGTCCGCATCATTTGTCTTCCTACGGTCGACTACTGAAACTCAAAGCAAGAGATTTGATAAGAGCGGGACCTGAAACTTTTTTTACTTCTATTTTTCCTAGTCACTACTTGGACTCGGGAATCATCATTTGCCTTTAAAAATCCTTATTTTGCCTTGATGACAGTGCTTACACTGACATGGGTTCCCACCCCATTTCTGGAGAAACATGGTCACAAAATGTGAGCTCTTGGTTATTTAAATAAACTGAACGCAACATTCCTTTGTGTAACGTGTCATGCTTAAAAAAAAAAACCTCCTAAAAATGGATTTAAGCTTACGGATAGTGGCATAACTGATAACTTTTAGTTAAGATCTTATGGTGACTCTGTTCCAAGAAGTCAACACCACCCAGGAACCCTTTGCTGCTTCCACACCCCCACACCCAGACACCGTTCTTTGTGTGGAAACGGATTCCCTGGGAAGTTTGACTATGTCACAACGGTGGTACATTGAGTGTAAGCACACACAGCTCCCCAGTATTCCCTGGATCCACAGTATGATCCCATGGATAACTCCCAACCAGATGTTGCCCTGTCACCAAGTTGTCAGGCTAACGGCTTGTGAGGTGGCCGTGTCCCTGTTACCCACCCAGAGCGACAGGGGACAACCAGCTCCCCCAGTCAGCGACACTCACCGGGTGCAGGGGACAACTCCCGGTCTCCAAGCACAGAACAGCCCGAGATCACTGTCTCATTCCTCCTCATCTTTCACTCCTCCGACACACGAGATCTCTGTCGTCCTTCTGACACATTATTTATTAAGGTGCAGTGTCCTGCGACACCAAGTCTCTGTGCAGTTAAGATGCCCCTGCATTTTGAGGCAACACAAGGAAAATGCTGTGCTTGGTAAATGTAGCTGTCACCAAGTTCTGGGCCAGCTGCCCAGAACGTACTCCCAGAGACAGCCTGGCAGCGAAAAACAGGGGCCGTGAAAATTCAGCTTCGCTACAACAAGAAAAAAACACCCCATGTCTCCTGACTTCAGACTGATTAAAACCAACGTGACCCAGAGCAGCCGCTACTGAGCTGATTCCACCCGTACCCTGGCAGCCTTAGACAACGTGCACAGGCTGGTACGTGAAACTGAGGACAACACACAGCAGATTCTCCCCGGAATCAATCGGAAACGCGCGCAGACCACCTCTGCACAGCCACAGCACAAGCAGCAGCCTGCGAAACACACTGGAGGAGCACACCTTCCTGTCACATCTGCTCCCCACAGAAGCCCCCTTCCCCTCATCCCTCTCCTTCCTTTTCCCAGTCTAATCTTTATCACTGAACCGACCAACTCAGTCTTTGCTCTGTCTGAGAAATCAGCGATTAAATCACGACAGTCGTAGCGGACACAATGCATTTATCCCCTCGCCAGGCACTCAGCACAACCTGACCGCCACTGGCTGCCACCGAGACCACCGCACAGCTGCAACAGAGCATCAAGCAGGACTGTAACTAACACAAACTTGGTTAGAAACTGGAAAAAAAACCAAAGCATGAGCAAATATTAACCCTTCCAAATCAGCATGTCTCTAAGGGTAAAGCAGGGATTATTCTCGTGGACTATTATTACATGGAAATAAAAAAAAGCACATAAGATTAAATGACATGCTGAATATTCCACAAGAAACGGAAGCAGATCCAGGATGTAGCCCTATTTAAGGCAAATAGCAGCTTTGTGCCCAACCTCCCTTGATTCAAAATCAAGCTCTGGAGCCTGTGGGTCTCACGAGACGGCAGCCCCAGGCTAACCCAGTAAGCTCAGACTCAGATCCGACACGCCAAGACACTCACCAGGCCTGTACGAACAGCAAAGCACCAGGCTTTCATGGGAAATTAACTGCTGGATGTAAAACTGCCGTACCTCGTCATGCCTGTCTACCACATCCTCAGGTCTTGTATTAGCTCTTCCTGCTCTACAGACAGAAAATAACAGAAAAATCTTGTTTCTTTGAAAATTAAGAGAGTTATGGAGCAGTTTGGCCCTCAGACAACGCTCCAGAAAAACAGCAGGCAGCGAACCTGACCTAAGATTCATTAGAAACACCAAGAACAGGTTCCAGCGAACAGCAGAAGACAGGATTCCCCTTGTAACACCCCTCCCACTGTCACAGTCAATCCCGATGCTGGGACAAAAGCCCGACCTACCTTGACGCCGAGCCTTTGCGTGCGAGGTCTGCGCGCAGCGCCGAGTTCGGTTCCTGCCCACCGGAGCTCTTCCCGACCTCTGCTACAGAAGCGGCAGCGAGGAAGGCAAGCAGAAACCTCAGCTGCTTGGAGCACGAGTGTAATTAGCTTACGAAACGAGGAGCTCCCTTAGAAGTATTTGTTTCCAATAGGCACCAATAGCCAAATCACACACGATCCAACACACAGCTTAGCTCTTCCCCACCAACCAGAGCAGTTGATTAGCAAACCCGTTCAGCTTGTACGTCCCGGGGACCGATCAGCTCCAAATCACTTCGGATTACTCCAGAAAGCATCTGGATCACAACAGGCGGCCGCCACCCTGGCTGGGTGCGTAAACATTTCCCAAATAAAAGCTGGCAAAAAGGAACCGCACTCACGCACACTGGCAAAACAAAGCGGCATCGTCAGCACCCGGAGAGACGGGTGCGAGACACTCCACGCCACAAAACACGAGAAGCGAAGCACTCCTGTTCAAAAGGGACCTTTGCAACCCTTCTGTTCACAGAAAACGCCCTCCCCCCCTCCCTTTAGCCCCCCCCCCAGGAAACACAACGTAACTGAATGCTTTTTATTACATCTAAAGATTTCTACATAAACAGCTAACATTCAAGAAGTAAACCATTTTTTTTTCCAATGCATATAATAAATATTTTCACTTGGTACTTTTATACAAACTGACATTGGTCTACTATACATTTTTAAAAGCCATTTACTGGTTTGGCATGCCGTATGGAAACTAAGAGAAAGTTTTAAGGCAATGAATGACAGATTTAAATTCATGGAATTAATGGTAATTTTAATATTCTGCTTATATACATTTTTCCCTTTGTTAATTAAAACAATTAACAGCAGCACTTTCGGGGACCATCAGCAATTTTCCCTTGTTAGAAATCTAAGTTCTGTTAAAAAAAAAAAAAAAAAAAAACAAAAAACCAAAAAACAAAAACAAAG
>JAAGAY010134167.1:0-41051 GCA_011801015.1 Ardeotis arabs | reverse complement strand
TCGTGAGGCAGGCGACCGCGCTGGCACCCCGAGCTGAGGCGCAGACCCCAGCGCTGCCCTGCCCGGGGCTCCCGGGGCCCGAGCGTGGCCGGGGTTGGTGGCTGCGCCTGCAGGAGCTCCCGCGGCCCTGGCGTGGCTGAGCCGGCCTTGGCTTGGCTTTGGGCCCTTTCATCACAAGCCGGTGCTGGTTGAGGTGTGGTTTTGCACAAATTAATTTAGCTATTTCAGAGCTCCAGTGACAGTAGGGAAAAAGAGGGGGACAAAAATAATAATGAGAATTGTGTACCCCCCGGCAAATGTCACAGAAGTGGCGTCCCCGTGTTTCAGGACTGGCTGTCCAGGAGGGCAGGCCCATTGTTCTGACAAGAGGCAGCTTTTGTGAGCCGGTGCGCGGCAGACGGGCTGCCCACAGCCAGCGTGGGCTCCTCCACGGGGAACGTCCCTCGCACAGAGCACACCGCCGCTGTGCGTCACATCCACTCCTTCACAACCTCGCATCTCATGTTTGCTGAAAATACGCGGTGCGTGCATGTGGCGCTTTTTTACAAGTGTGTCGTTACCGTGAATGATTAAGGGCTTCGTTGCTTCCCGGTGCAAGGTCTGCGATCGGATTGCTGACTGATTGCTGAATTCCACTGTACACCTCACAACATGATTTTAGTGAGGGGATCAGGGAAAAAAATGTACTTTATTAAACATTTTTTTGCATACAGAATATTTAGGAAGGGTCAAATTTATTTTTGCAATTGGCAAAAGCAAATTTGCTCCCGAGCTGAACTGTCGCAAGTCGTGTTTCATCCCAGAGTACATTTTTATGGAGAAGTTATAAACCCCTGAAATATGTGCTGTCGATCAGAAATGCTGGGATGCTCCATCAGAGGGGCGGGCAGCGCGGACCGGGCGGCTCTGCTGCCGGGGCGACACGAGCGAGCGCGGAAGCGGTGATTGCGGGTGGGTTTGTAGGGTGAACGCGTGTGCGTTTGGTGGCGGAGGGGCTGTGGCGGTGGCGAGGCAGACAATGGGAGCTGGAGGCGAGGAAGGAGGTGGAGGGGGTCTGCCCGTGCCCCCCCGGCCAGGTTGCGCAGGGAGCGGGGAAAAGCAGGTCACTCCCTATCAACTGGTTAGGCAAACGCCAAAACAAAGAGGGGTTCTTTATTTTGACGAGCTCTTGGCAGACACGCTTTTGTATAAAAAATAATTTTTCTGCCTTTGTTTCTCTTCTTCGCCTTCAAAGACGGTGGGAAGAGCGCGCTTTTGTATTCACGCCTCGTTTCCAAAGGGAGAAAGGTGATTTTTAAGAATCTGACCACCGAGCAGGAGTTACCTGTCCTCCCCCAAAACAAATTTTAAAAAAAAAAAGGAAGAAAAGCTTTGACAAGACTCAAAGGGTCCCTGAAATAAAGAAGAAAGAAAAAACATCCAAAACATTAGACACAGAAACATTATATTTCAATATTATCATATGAATTAAATGTAATCCTTGAAGCGACTAGTCCCCGGGGTCACATATTAGGCCATTTTTTTCTTTTTTTTTTTATTTAATAGAGGTCATCCAGGCTGAAAAGCAGAACCCAAATGAAAAGCATCTTCAATGTGGTTATAACATGAGCTGCACGAGGTCAGGCAGTGTCTTGTATGGCCTCATAAAAAATACATAACCAGACAGCCTAATAGTATTTCTTTGCATTCATTTTTGGATGGGAACTGGCGGGTGGGGGAGGGGGCTGCTGGAGACAGGGACACGGAAAAACCCCGCATGGGCATTTCCATAATGTGCAGCTTTCCATACGTTCCCGTTAAGAAAAGACGAACGTTGGTTTTCAAAGACGCTTTGGTTAGAGTGCTTTAAGGGGCCGACCCCAGGTGGGATTTCTGTGGCCCCCCCAAACCACGGGAGGGTTTCAGCGTTGCCCTGCGCACGCAGCTCGCGCACCCGGGCGTTGCTCTCGCACGCTCGTGCCGCAGTCGTGCTTCACGGGGAGCACAACCATGTCGGGCTGGCTTTCACTAGGAATTTCCAGTGCACTTTGTTACTTGGCCGTCCACAACCACAGCCTGGTTAATTTGAATTATTTCTCTTCTGAAGAGAAACACAGATGAAACCCACCGGTAACGTGGGTTCTGCTTTAATTTGCTCTGGCAGGGGAGGGGGCTGCCCACCGCCCGGGATTTATGCAGGTTGCGGAGATGCGCGGGGTGGGAGAGAGGGAGAGAGAAAGGCGAGGCGTGACAGGGAGTGGAGGGGGGGTAAATAAAAACAAGCAGTGCTAGAAACGCCGGGCGACGGGAGAATCTCTGCGTATCGTCTCCCTGCCCCCTCTCCCCAGCCAGAGCCTGCAGCCGGGTGACCCTGCGGGAGCGGAGCCGCAGAGGTGACCCGATGCTAACCAGCCTGTTAGAACTAATAAGGTGTGCTCCTGAGCCAGGGGCTGACACTGGGGCATTGTGGAAATAACTCTCCTTGTTATTGCCCATCCTCAGCTTGAAATTTACTGCTCCTTTGCATTATTAAAGAGACAGCTTGCGTGCGCTATGGGGGAGAGGCGCTGGGCAGGAGAAATAACTGCGCACGCTTTTTTTAATGTTATGTTTGTGCTCTCTGTAGTCTTTATATTAAGATTCTGAGCATTAAAGCATGCTGGGTTAATAGGTTGTTATTTATTATTTGAACGGTTTTCAAAAATAAAATCTGGTTTAGAAAAATAAAAATTATTTTTTCCCCATGGCAAACGGTCAGAAAATAGGAAATGCGTGGAACATCTTCGAGAAGGTCAGCCGGTGGCCAGTGGCAGGCCTTGTGGGACCAACCCTTCCCCAAACATTTTCTAGTAGCACTGCTTCTCATTTACATCAGATGTGGAGCAGAGCTTAAAGAAAACCCGGTCCAACATGGTGGCTGACGGGGGTCACAAGGTGGAAACAAAAAAGGACCCGCTGCAGCGTGGCTCCGTCCTCACAGCGGCCGTGTGAAAGTGTGTCCAGTACGGAGCCGTTGCGCGTCTTGGTCCTCGTTAGCTTGTCCAGCAGTTGTGGAGAAGGGTAAAACCCAGAGATAGACGTGGCTGGGAAAATCTAGTGCTTGGCTGTCTCTGTTCCCACAAACTCGCCTTCCCGTTCCGCCAACAGCCCACCCTCTTCCCACAACAGCTGACTGCCGCAACAAAACCGGAGTGACTGGTGTGGCTCCCCGGGTGCTGGCGTCCCTGCCGCGGGCGGGCTGCGAGGGTGGCACAGCAACCCCAGGGTGTGCATTTGCACGTGAGAAACCGAATTTTATAGAAAATGAGTGGAGCTGCTCTTTCAGATGATTTTGCCATCACTTTTTAGGGGCAGGCATTTTAACCTTCATCTTGGTAGGGGCTGGAGAGTCGTGGGGCAGAGCGCTGCAGCCGCCGCTGCCAGGGCAGCACCTACAATAATTAGGACTGCAGTAGTATTAATTTTCTGCAGCAAAGCAGTTGCCAGCATGCTGGAGACATCTCTGTGAATGGTGATCAATGATAAATAAAATCCTCAAGGTAAATTGTCCTGGTTCTGGCTAGGAGAGAGTTAATTCTCACTGGAGCTGGGAGAGGAGCTGGTGGCCCCTGTGGCTGGGGACACAGCTGGGACAGTTTACTCATCACCCAACAGCTGGGACAGGTTACCCAGATCAGCCCAAGGGCTGGTCCATCCCCTGTGAGGCCATGCTCAGGGTATAAAGTGGGGAGGGTGCTGGGGGGCAGGTTTGGCTGCTGGGGAGGGAGCCAGGCCCCAGGATCCCCTGTGAGCTGTTGGACAGTAAGTTATGTGCTTAAGTCTATTCTGTTATTGGCTTTGTCTTCCATCTCTGTTTTCTCTTCCTCTGCTGTTCTGTTGAACTGTTTTTATCCTGACCCGTGAGTTTTGCCTTTCTTTCCTGATTCTCCTTCCCATCCCACTGGGGAGGGTGGTGAGGAGGGCAGTGAGTGAGTGACTGCGTGGTGTTTTAGCTGCTGAGTGAGGCTAGACCACAACAGTAAATACAGAATACAATTTAGCATAGTCCATGGCAGACTGGCAGAGCCAAGGGCTGTTGCTGAGGGGACTGAGCTGGGGGCTTGGTTGGGTGTTTTTTTGGTGGTGGTTTATTATCAGGGATTCTGTGAAATGAGCTACCTGAGGGACTTGAGAGATTTCTTCAGCGAACGTGAGAACCACAGCAATACTTTAGCTGTCCAAGCCAACTGGTTTTTCCTGCATGTTCAGAAATAACCCATTCTTCTAGGAGGCTGATGTGGCCAGCTGCTGGGATGGCAGCAGGGATCAATGCATAGTAATGCGATGAAATACGTGTGACTGCCGTCACGTGCTGAAGGAGTATTTGTGTCGCGTGGGTCCTGCGCATCCAGGGACCAGAGAGCAGCTCTGGAAGCAGGTGTCATTTGAAATGAGAACTGGAGCAGCCCAGAACAAAACACCTGGAGGGAGCACAGGGCCTCTGGATTGGGGTGGAGATGGGTCAGAGGGTGGGGGGGATGTAGTGTTGTCCTTGGCTCCTGCTCATTGTGGTTTTCACAGGACATATGCCATGGAGCAGCCCCCAGAGCACCGCCCCGGGCAGCAGGACCCCCCACCAGCCCTGGGATGCTGCTGGAGCTGTGGGAACGGCGGCGGCGTGTGCTGTGCCAGCTCGGCTGCTGGAGGCTGGGTGGCATGCTGTGAGGTGGACTCCAGATCTGCTGGCTTCGCTGGTGTGACCCGGAGCTTTCGAAGTGACGTGTCAAGTGCTGCTTCTCACAGCATTGAAAACCATCAGGGCACTGGAAATGCTTCAGGTGTGCATAGCATGGTCATTCTGGAACCACAGCCAATGTCTGAAGGTATCTACAACTTCTGGTGTAAACTACCCTGTCCCCATCACGAAACCAGCAAGAGGGCAGGCTGGGCACCAGTGCACAAAGTGGGATTAAATGCAAAATGTCGACATGCATTCATGGTGGCAAATTACAGATGAAACATATTGCTTCAGAGCAAAGGGATAACTGCCAGCTGAGAGAGGGACATTAAATCAGTTTTTTTGATGGTGCCCAATATAAAGAAGGAATTAAAATGGATACCTGGACAAAGAGGCAAACCGGAGGCCTCGCTGAGCCTTCCCAGTTATTCTCTTTCTGGCATTCTGATTTTGCAAATGATCAAAAGCAGCCAAACTAATCCTAGCCACATCTGAACCTGGATATCTGTAACTCCTCTGTGCCCAAAGTATAAAGTTATTTTACCAAAACGCTCTCTTATATGGCTGGACTTGCCTAAAATGTATTTGACTGTTTTTGCATATACATATTTTAATCATATCCCTCCTGTAGGCAGTAATAACAGCGGCAAACATGATGCTCCATATTTTAGTTGGAATATCTGAGCATTTTAAGGTAAAATCCAAGGTGTGGAGGCTCAGGACTGTGTTGAGCAGCTCTTGTGCTCAGCCGTCAGGTGGTAAAGCTTAAGTAACAAGAGTATTAGAACCGTGACAACACTCTACTGGATTTAAAAATACAATTTTCAGAACTGATTGCCAAACTCTGATCTCAATAGCATGCCCATTTTTTTCAGCTCTGCCAGCTGATCCCATAAAAGTATTATTTCTCCTTATAAACGCAGGCAGAGTTAGGCATCCAGGGAAGAGCGGTTTGATTTGAGGGGTTCTAATCCCCTGCAGCTCTCACAGTAACGCTCAACATCCCCTTGAACTGACATCGGAAACACAATTATAAAAACAACAGCCAAAATTATTTCCTATGTAACTGGATTGTGTCAGTTCCGTATCTCCCACATGGCGCACAGCGGTGTTCCCCCTGCCCCACGTTTCATTCTGTGCCTCTTCTCTATACCGTTTGAAGGATTCTCTTGCCATTTTGGCTTTTCTGGGTATCACCTTTTATTAATCCAAAATCTGCTGCTCTGGCCTTCCCGATATCTAACACCCTTCAGAGTCGTTGGCTGTGGGGCTGTGTGGTCCGTATGGCTGTTGTGCTGGACAGACAGCAGCTGGAGAAGGTGCTGGTTGTCGCCCGCAATGGAATTCTGCCCGGGTTATGGGCCCGTTCAGTGTAAGCACGTTCTCGTTTCTCAGTATGTCATTCCATGGATGCGTACATCTGCAGATCGCAAGCAAACGACCGTACCAGAACGTGGAGTTGTGAGCCCCTGCCAGAGTACCCCATGGCTGTCATTGTCAACGGGTAGCCGCTGAGGGACGAGGTGGCAGCGTGAGAGCCACGGTGCAGGAAGGGTTGGGGGCTCCCAGACTGACTTGTTCACCTGCAGGCACCCGGGTGAGGATGGAGCGGGCGAAGGTTAACAGTCTGCTGGGTAGGAAGCCCTATTCCTCCACCCCCAGCAAGGCCTCTCTGTAGAAACCAAGAGACCGACACAGGGCGTTAGGATTAAATGAACAACGGACTGAGGATCTGGCAAGGCTGAGAAAGGCAAAGGCTGGGGACACGCACCTCTCACCCAGGAAACGGGGGCAGGAGGAGAGGACAAGAGAAGCGTGAGGCAGCGGTTGCGGTAACACAGCCTTCCAGTCTCCGTACCTCAGAACCGCGGTACGTGTGTGTCGCAGGGAGCTGGCGCGGACGTGGCTGCTCTGCACCTCTGCGGTGTTTCTGCCGCAGCTCGTTGTGCTGCCCTCCTGTTCTCCACACGTAATAGCAACCGCTGAACAGCTAGAACTTCTTAAAAAAAAATAATAATAATAAAAAAAAAAGGAAATCCTGTAACTAATGTATCCATAACAAATAAAAGAGTGCATTTTAAGGCATTCTGTTGGGAATCGGAATATTAGATTGTTTTGTACCGAGCGGGACTTAGCAGATAAGTTTTCTAAGCCATCTCATTCTCAGTTATTAAAAAACAGCTCTCAAAGTTTTTAGCATCCAAAACCTAATGCCTAAATGTCTGAAGCCACTGCATGTGTCCTATTAAAAGTTATGAAGGGGTTTGGGATTTTTCTTAGTTCTTTTTTAATGTAGAACTGTTACAGAAGTCGAATGTCCCCATGGAGAAGTTGCTGGGCTTGGTCCAACTTCTGGGCATGCCACCAGCTGCCTCCTGAGCGGCGGACGGTTGTTTAACACTTCTGTGGAACGGGGACGGTAACTCACCTCTCCCATGACTCATCTGTTTTAGCTATTTAAGCTAAAACTCCACAAGATAGGGAGGGAAATTTTAGCTCCTCTCAACCCAGTGAGTTTTGGCACACACTTCAATACACAAAAATTGTAGGTTAAACAAGTTCAGGTGTCTATATAGTGAAACACTGATCTTGCCTGTGGTCTCCAAATGCTTTCAGAGTGCTAATAATAAGAATGTGGTGGCATATCCAAGATGATGCTGCAGCCACAGAAATGTAAGGTCTTCATTTTCAGAGATCTGAACGCTGCCAAAACCAGCTATGCAGGGAAATGTACACCAGCAGCGGTCCAGGTCTGGTAATCATGGAAACGCTACCTCCTCTTGCCTTGTAACCGGAGGTGCTCCATCCTTGTAGAAAATGAGAAGCAGGAAAGTAGAGATCACAGCTGGGATTTCAGCCCCGCAGAGAACCGAATTAGAAGTGCAAGCTGCGGAGAAGGAGCCCAAGTGTAGCTGCCTGGAGGAAAACTGCGGCACGTGACTCCGGAAGGTGAAAACTGGGAAATTCGGGGTATTGAAGCGTCTGCGCAGCCTGGTTAGGGAGGGTCGTCTTGTTTACAAGAGTCCTACACCAGCCTCCAGCAGCTCTGTGTAGAGTAGAGAAGCTCCTGGACAAGACCCTAGGTTTCGGCCAAAGGATGCAGGAGGAAGCCTGAGCTGGTTGAACAAATAGCCAAATCGCCACTGGTTACAACTGGGGCTGATGTGGAGGGAGACATTTAATTGCTCTGAGTGATGAGACCTGCTCCTTTTTAGGCCTTCTCAGGGAAGATTACTTCACAGTCTAAAAGACTTGTTATGGAAAAATGAACAATATTCAAATTTTTACTGAGGATCATCCTGTAACTCTGAGCTGCTGTAAGCATGAAAATCTAGTTTCTGAACATTAAAAAAAATCTCAAGCCCCTTAGATGGTCAGTTGTATGCAGAGTAATGGCATCTGGTTTTTTTGTTACTGTTGCTTAAAAACTTTAGAATCATATAGTCAATATTGCAATTTAACCACTGAGAGATGGAGAAAGCGTGCTCATCTTTCAAAATCACTTCAAAATCTAAAATATTCTACATCATCTAGATATTAGTGGTGTTCTGTTTTCTTAAAGGATTTGGGTGTGGTTCTCCACTGTAAATAGCGCGGAGGAATTCTGACTGGATTTCCTTAGCGAGCTGGGGACTACGTTAATGAAAATGAAGGCATGAACTTAAAACATGCACAGAGTTAACTCCCCAAATGACCTTAATTTGGAATAAGGACGTCTTTATTTTCTTTAGTTTAGTGGTTCTAAAAGTTAGGACCAAGAGACCGCTACCCAGCAGAAGAATTTCTTTGAGTCACCTTGCGTAACCACGCAGAACTGACTCATTCATGAATTTGACTGTTTGATGTAATTCTACAGACGGCAGTTAAGGAGCCGGTGGTTTAGTTTACAGCGTTTTGGAGAAGTTAGGCTAACCCAGAAAAGCCGATTATGCCAGATGGAGTGCTCCATCGGTAGAAGTATCCCGGGACAGGAGGTGTAATGTTCCTGCGTAAACAAGTCCTCTGGCAGCTCAACGGCACGTGTGTTCCTCAGTCACTTGGATGGCTTTGAAAACATTTTATTCTTGCAACTCCTGACGCTGTTGAAAGATACAGAGAAGTAAAAAATTGTAAAAATACCTGGATGACTACTTTTGTCCTGACTGTGTTTTGAACGGCCCTACAGCTGGTCCCCTCCTGCGGAGCCTTGCACTGCTGCCCTGGAATAAGAAACAACTTTTGCTCGGAGGAGTGTCTTGTGTTATGTCCCAAACCAAATATAACCACAATAAAATCAACCAAAAAACCCATCACTTCCAACTGAAACACTGATGCAGAGGGCCGTGCCACCAGCTACGAGCTGTCCCGCGTTTGTGCCCGTGCCAGTCAGCGACCAGCGAGAGCTGTGCTCTTCAGAATTTGGGGTACAAACCCGTGCAACTCAACCTACTGCCTTCTGTCTGCAGCTTGCTCCATCCGCCCATCCGGTGACTTGATGTATATCCTACAGGGAATAAACATAAACCCCCTCAAAGGGGACTGGTGAGGGGCAGTTTCAGAACAGACAGTCAGTTAAGCATTATCTGCCACGCTCGTGCTCACAGCTTTAAACAAGAAAGCAGAACAAGCATTCCCGTTAAACAGCAGCTCACTTGGCTAGGTGCTGGCTGACAAGTCTCATGCACTACTGAATAGATGTTCTTACAGACCAGATGATTATTCCTGGAATTGTAAATACAGAAGGGTGTTGGCACCATGTCTTTAAAGCAAAATACAAAATATACACACAGCACATACATTCTACTGCATAGTTTATATTTAAGCCAGAAAGCCATGGCATATGGTGGAGTCAGTTTTTATACAAAGACATGGAAATGTATACAAAGAAAAATATTTGCAAAAATAATGCAAACCTAGATACCCTAAAAAACCTCCAACATGTCTAAAAAAGTTTGCTGTACAATTTCATTAAATAATAATCTTGCAGGCCATTTAAACCTCGACTGTCCTTTCTGGGTGACGGGAGGTAAGAGCGTAACTTCTGCAACACCCACTTCCATCACAGCTCAGCCTCAGCGAGCTTCTGTTGCCTCCCGGGTGGACTGGAGTAACGACAGGAAGTGGACCTTATAAAAAAGGTACTCTGTTTAAAACTGATTGTGTAAATAATCAATAAGTACGTGGATGTAGTTCTTTAAACTTGATATCAAATAAGATTGTGCTTGCTTTCCATAGCTTTGATTTTTTTTTAATGCCCAGGGAGACGAAGAGCATGCTGGATAAGGATTCCCTGTCAATGGCAAACGTCTCGTGTTCATTAAATTGAAATAGAATTAGCACAGCCCAGCTGCACTTTGGTGAACTGCTTCCATGAAACCGAGGACTGCAAATAGCTCAAAAGGGGCTCCCAGCAGCGCGTCCCCCTTGGTTGTTGACTGCAGTGTCTAAATACGGCGCCCGCAACTTCCATTTAGAAATAGTGATCTTGGAGAAGGAACAACTCAACCGGCTCCGGCTAATTATAACCGTAAGCTTGAGAGATGTTTTTCTTTCCACAGAATTAAAAACCTCAGTTGGTTTTCAGCGAAACTGAGTTTTGCCAGGTGAGCTGGACTCGTCTCTCACTCAGTTGATCGTGAACCCCGTTTGCGATTCTGAGTCCCGCACCACCGCTGCCTGTACTCTCTGCAGTGCCCTGGGAAGGAATTATCCCAGATGCTGCCGTTGCTGTACTGTTGTCAGCTAGAGTGCTCTGCAGGAGTCAGAAATAGCTGGTCTCTCAAGTCAGATTTTGAATTAAAAAATTTTAATTATTTGAATTTAAATTATTCTTTTCAATTTTTCTACTTCTTCTATTCTTTTCAATTTTTCTACTTCTTCATTTCATTGCTAAATTCAGATTTTAAATTCTATATCTATCTTTGAGATAATTAACCTGAATTTGTTTGTTAGGTACAATATTTACATTTTAAAATACTACATACCTGTTACTCACGATTCAAAGTACTCCTCTGTGCCCAGGCTGTCCAAGACACTTCTCACAAAATGTTTGAAGGGAATAGGAACGTTACAGCTCCCACTTCCCTGAACCTGAGCGGGAACAATGCCGAGGCAGTCACTCGGTTCATTCGTACGCGATCGGGACGATGAACCACGTCCCTCTGGCATTTCAGAAAGATCGAGTCCAGCCAACGCGCGTGGCAGCCACAGGGGTTCGTTGGAAGGCAGCTAACCACCAGCTTGCTTTGTTGTTCCTCTCGATGCGCGGTTAAACTGTTGGCAGATGTAAGCTGAACCGGTAAACCAAGTACGAGTTTTATTGTCTTCGACAAACATCTTCTCTAATTAATTTGTTGTGCAAAGCAGAAAATATTACCAAAAGCCAGACTTTGCTTTGTATTTTAAAGAAAGGCTTGCCGTACCTTCATCAGAAGTAATGTAACACAAGTTTTTCATCGGCATTTATTTTTTCCATTTTGACAGCCTCCAGAACAGAAACAAACTCCTGGGTGTGCGTTGTTGGTTTTTTCTGACGGTCACAGCTCTGTGAGAGCCATTCACGCCAGCCCTGCTAGCTGTCACCTCTCTTCACTTTATTCTGTTAAACAATCCCCGAGATCCAGCAGAAGGCTGCTTCCTACCAGCCAAAGAGATTAACTAATTAACAGTTTCCTTTGCTGGTTTTACACCCTCCTTGTCTCCTCCAGATTTGGGATAGGCCGTTTAGAAAGGAGAACAAGTTTTTGCTGAAGGCACTGAAAGTGAAGGATATGTGGGTTTAGCACCAAACAATTCTCATCTGGAAATGTGAAGCCAGGGCTTCAGGAACTTTCACCTTACGTTTAACCTGCTCATGCTGATCACCGGTCCAAAGCGCGCCTACGTGGTGTTTCCTACAGCTACAAAAAATGCTGCAAAGCGACCGTAAGAAAGGATTTAGGAGGAAATCAGCCAAAACCACAGAAGCAGCACATTAAATGGCCAAAAAGACAATGGGACAATGAAGAAAGGTGACAACTTCAGCTGAAAGGCGTCTGGGTTTATTAGCAATATAAAGTCAGCAATTACAATGGAAAACCAAGATGACAAATGGAAAAAAGGGAAATAGGTAACAAGTGAAATAAAGTAGAAGCTGTGGGCAGCATATTCAAAAGCAGACGCAAGTAACAGTACAGCAAGAAGAAGCTGGTAGTAATATTTAGGCTAAATCAGGAAAGCTAACATGGAATTCAGCTTATTTTAGCGACTGGGAGGGGTGTGTGTATACTGGTGCCAGCTCGTTGGTTGAGGAGTTGGGAGGCTGGGGGGGTTAGCCCCCGGCGAGGTGCCCACCGTGCCGCTCTTCACCGGGGAACAGCGGCTGGTGGAGAAGCAGAGGCTGGTGGAGGGAGGCTGGATCCCACCGTGGAAGAGCAGAGTCCAGTGTCTGCAGGACTGGTGCTGGACCCGGCGCTGGCAAACAGCTTCAGAACCCTGAAGTTAATAATGAGAATTGAAAAACCATCTTAATGATAAAGATGACCCAGAAATATGTCCTTTACCTTGGAGAAGGGGAAAAGAAAGATCTGGTGGTGATGCTGAAGTCAGACAACTCCAGTGAGAATCCCAGGACACGTTTCTTACCATGAGGGTGATTCATCTCTGGGAAATGTTAGGGAAGGAGAGGAGGATTCTCCACGTGACATTTTTAATCCCAAATTCCTTGCCTTTCTTGAGCAGAAGCCTCAGTCAAACTCTAGTTTTGGGCTGGAAAAATCAGTAAGTGAGAAAACTCAATGGATAGAGAAGACATACAGCCCAGGACCCCTCTGGCCTTAAATTCTATGGGGGAAAAACAAAAGAAAAAGAACAACTCCAGAAATCCCCTCAGAGCAGCCTCATCAACTCAAAAACAACCGTTGCACCGGCAGCGCGCTCTCCTGCGCTCAGGGTGCTGCTTTCCTTGTGCTGCTTCGGCAATAAGGCACCGCTGGGAAAAGCTGGAGTGCTGCAGCGTTTGCCTGCTTTCTGGAGGACGCGGACTGTTAACGTGTTTGTTTTGAAGCACAATTTACAGCGAGGATTTGGGCTGAAACTGCATCAGTACACTGAAGAGGGGATAAAAGGCCCAGCGGGGAAGAAAGCAATAAAAATATCATTGTAATATCCCTAACTCAATAATCAGCTCTCTCCATCGGGGAGCGGGGTTCGGGAGCACAAAGCACGTTACGCGGGCGCGGGTTGTGCACCAAAGCTCGTTGCAAAAATCAGGGAACAATACGCGTGGCTACCTAGCTGCGGGTTTTTTGCTTTGCCTGGCTCAGCCCAGGCGTTATCCCCGCTGTATCCCCACGGGCACCCACGCGGGTCCCTCTGGCGGGGCCGGCATCCTGCAGCATCTCCCAGCGTAGCGCCCGCGCCGTCCCCACCGGCGCTGGCACACCACCACGGCGCCTCATCTGCGGCCCCGTCGGCTCCTCGGCCGCCGCGGGGGCTCCGGGCGGGCTGGGCCCGTACCCTCGCCTGCCGAGCGCCTGCCACCAGGCAGCTTTTTCATCTTCTGCACCTCGCAACGCCAGGACGGAAGGCGCACAGATTTGAATTCATTTTCATCCTTATCAGCTATGTCAGAAACAGAAAAAAGAGAATAGCTTAGGAGCTTTGTGCTCACAGACGTCGTACGGGTTGGGTGAGGACACAGCCTAGTAATGTGTGCTGAAATATCTCCTTTTAAATGAGGAAAAATAGGTGGGGGGCTTTAAAAGCAGGTTTTAGTGTCCCAAGGAAAGCATGACAGCAACAATTTATAATTTTCTGCTGTCCAGTTCCCTCAATATTTCTCCCTCGCCGCGCAGCCCTCCGCTCCCGCTCCCCCCACGTCCATCCTCCATTTCCCGATAACTTCTCGTCACGCTGGCTCGAGCCTCCCGCGAAATGGTGGTGCAGGGAAGGGAGGAAGAGAGGGAGGAAGAGAGGCGCTATGATTGGGAGGGCAGGGGAAGAGGAAGATTGAGGGAGACAGAGAGAATGTCAAAGCTCAAGTCTGGCATTTGCCTATTTAAATTCAATCATGCAGCCCTCGCGGAGCTGGAAATGGATGGCCTGCGTTATGAATTTCTGATCAGCCGGCTGATAGGTTATGAGCGGGGACGTAATCCCATTGAGAAAGGCTTTTTTCCCAAGCAAGGGCAAGCAATAACTGCCCTTCAGAGCTGCCTCTTTGCTTTGCCCTTTTTAGAATTTTTTCCTTTTCTTTAAAAAAAAAAAAAGTCCAAATAAGCATTTTTATGATGATAAATGTGTAATAATGATTCACTCTGCCTGCATCTGAAATGGGATATGCCTTTGCAAAGCAGACATGCGCTCAAAATAAACTGCCATATTTTTTCTTTTTTAAACCTAATTAGAATTCTCTCCTTCTCTCAGCTCATTTTGTACCAACACTAGTGATCTAAAAAGAAAGTGAAAGGAATGAACACATGCATTGAGACCGGTATTTTTAATACCCTGCAGGGTTTTTAACATTTTATACTTTGCCTTTTTTTAACATGATGTGTTTACATAAAAGGATAAAAAAAAATTTTCTTCAAATGGCAAGAACTGCCGGCATACAGTAGGGGCAAACCAGAAATTATTTTAAAAGCTGATGTTTTCCTACTTCTACCCATGTGACATCATTCAGTGTTGCTTCGTGTTACAGTGAATTAATCAAAACAGCTGAGGACGCTGAAGGATTGACAGCAGCCACGCTCGCCAGCGAGGGGAAGTGCGCGGAGCAGCATGGCGGCAGCGCGCGCCAGAACCAGGGCTCCAGGAGCCCTCGTCACTTTTGTAGGCTTGAAAAGCAGAAAACCAGGAGTTTGGTGTTTTGAGCTCAGGGTGAGCGTGCTGAAACAACAGCCGGCCCGGTTCGCGAGGATTGCAAACAGTCACAGGGGAGAAGGACATCGTCCCAGAGCCGCGCTCGCTGGGAAGACGCCTGACGGGGCTGAGGCGCCTGTAAATAATCAAAAGGGAAAAAATAACGTCTGTAGGCACGGGGGAGGGAGGGAAGAGCGCAGGAGCACCTCGGTGCTGGTGCTAAGCAGGAGCTTGCTCCTGGAGCTGCACCTGTAGCGTGTTTGAAACATCAGTGAAATGCTTTGCGTACGCGCGTCCCTTGGACGAGAAAGCGTTGGAGACCGTGGCTGTCCTCTGCAGCAGGTATCGTTCACGTACGGGAAAGCTAGCAGTGGGGGAACGCAATGCCAATGCGTGCGCATTGTTTAATTGCGACAGAAGCCCGGGAAGGATTTAAAACGTAAAGCGAAGTCCTCGTCACATCATTCCAGCTCAGTACCAGCTGTGGGCTGACTTGGGTTGCTCCCAGGCTCTTACACGCTCCGCTCTCCTTCCCTCCTCTTGCTGGCACCCAAGCCATGCCCGTCCTCGTCCGCAAGGAACTCAGAGCCACTCTGGTCAAATCCTCCAGGATCTCAGCAGGGGCAGCCTTCGCGTTTCTCACCGGAGAGCCCTCAGCTTGATGTCTGTGCTCAGCAGATGGCTAGAAACCTCCTAAAACCGGGATGAGAGGCGTGCGGGTGACACGGCTGGCTGGGACACCCCACCCGCGCCCCTGGGGAGAGCTGAGCCGTGAGCTCCCGAGCCAGGACAGCAGCGAGGCCCGTCTGCGCGCAGCTCGTAGCTCACCTTTCTGCGGCCGCACCGCTTCTGTGAGCATACAGCTCTGCGCTGGCGGTATTTTCAAAAATGATGGTAAAAACACCAGTTACTGTTATGCCTCTTTCGATAAGAGAGATTTGCTGTAATTTCATGACTCCGTGGTGTCTCACGTGGATCCGTAAGAGAAAGTCCGGTGAGGTGAGAATGGCAAAATCCCGCGGTGACGGAGGGCACTGACGTAGGCAAACTGTGACCGCAGAAACGCTGCACACAACCTTCCCCTGTCAATTCCTGGTTCATTCATATTTTTCCCTACTAATGAACTCAGGTATTGACAAATCATCTTAAGTGAGCAAAGAGATTTTTTAGCTGCCAAGCTGTTCCCAGACGAGCGCTTTGGGGCTGCTGGCGGTGGCAGAGGGTCTGGGGGGCTGGGGCAGGGTCACCACTGAGAGAAAACCCAACGCCTGGCAGAGCGAATGGAGCCCGCGTGCCACATCACCACGTTTCCTCTTTGGCTGAAGCCGAAGGTGCCTCTCAACATAAACCAAAGTGTGCTGTCTGTTGGTTATACGGTGCCACGGGTGCTTGGAAATAGAGACAGAAAGTGAAACCCAGGCTGCCGGGTCTAAACGGCACTTCCACGAGTTCGTCTGGGTCTGTCGGATCCACTCCCAGATGTGGCTTGCGCTTTTTAACAGTTGTGATATGCCAGAATGCCTCAAGACAAGCGAGCAGCTAAGGCCATCGCTGTCTTACAGGAGATTGCAGTTTGCAGCTGGGGCTTAGTGAAATCCAAGGGCTGGGTTTGCGGCAAGCGTGATACCAGAGTCCCCTGTGAGCTCCAATTTAGCAACTCCCATCAGCCAGGAGCTGCAGCCAACGTCATTCCTATAAATGCGACTGCTTCAGAATAGCAAGGATCTCAAAAAAGGTGCCAACTTTTCAAGTTTTTCCTCGTTTTGCCCAAATCCTGGACCACCAGCTGAAAGGTGCAGCGTTGCGGGAGCCCCTCAGGTGTGCTCGGCCAAAGCCCATGTCCATCCCGTGGAACAGCCCCCCGCTCCTGCGCCGCCCCGCCGGCAGCCTGCGAGGGACCGCACCGACGGCACGGGAGCCCTTCTGACCTCTCCTCACACAACAGCCTCTCTCCCCCTCTTCCAATACACTGAATTGTGATGAATTTCCCTGTGTTAAATTGCCAATGCTATATGCACAAAGGGAAAACGGGAAAAAAGATGGAAAGTGATTTTCTGCCCTTCTGGCAGCCTCGTAACTGCAGACATTTCTGCCATTTCACGGACACAGAATGAAGATCCCGGGAAACCCTGCACTCCAGACGGGTGTTTTTCCTGAGGAACGCAAGAAGCTGATGAACCAAGCAGTTTTCGTGTCTCACATGCGCCAAAAGGTTAATTTTGTTCAGTATCCCCACTCTGCAATGGGCAAGAAACCTCGCAGCTGATAATTATGAAATAACGTGGCCACGGGGGAGTTCCCTCCCCACCTCCATTGGTCAGGGATTGTCTTATGGCCTGGAGCAGCAGAATTCTGATTATTTAATTGAAATTATATATATTAGCATGGATGTTCTCGTTAGCCATAAAATAAAGTATCTAATGTTTTCAGTCTTGTTGGATCAACATCTTGTGGCAATGAATTCCGAGGGCTGGAAGCACACGATGTGAAAACGTCATTGGTGAAATTTGCCACCTCGGTGTCGCTGCCTGGATCCTCGCATTAGGAAAAACGAAAATGAAAAGGAAGGGGTGGGAACAAATCCCGGCCTGTTTGCCTTCTTTAGCTCTCTTTATGTCATATATAGAGAGAATTTAAAAATTGCTCTGACTGAGGTAGAAAAGCATTGTCAATTGTCCCGCATATCACATAATTTCTTTTCAATTAAAGTTTCTAAAAACCTCTGTCTTCCATGACCAGCTCTTAAAGCCAACTGTTGATATTCTTTAGTTCACAGGACTGATCAGTTCCCAATGACCAAGTAAAAATCCAGAAAATAATTTTTCTGTCCTCTAAAAAATTGTCTGTGTTCTGATCAAACACGGGAGTTCCTAAGCTGCGGTTACAGCTGCTGCCACTCTGTTTGCAATGTCTGCTTTACAGATTCATTTGGTCAATAGCTAAAGAAGCACAGCATCTTCTTGCTTTTAGTGGTTTCTTTAACTTACCATTAAACTTACACTAGTTTTTACTAATTTTCACTTCTGCAGTTAATAACTCTTATATAGCAGTCCTGTCATTGCATTAACCAAAAAGCCCGTTCCCCCCGTTTCTCACGGCGCTGCTGGTGTTACAGCGTTAATGGTGAATTAACCAGTAAAACCACAAACAAAGTCAGCTCATCTTCCACTGATGAGGCATGGATTTGTAATTTGGGCGAGTTTGAAGTTTTCTGATTTGTTAACCATTATCACACTTTGGCTTTTCCCCGTGTGACAGTAAAATCCACCCAGGAGTCATTTCCACACCCGGTCACCACGCAGCCCTTTTCCTTTGTCTCCTGAAATACAGCGAACAGGGGAGTCGGTTCCAGCGGAGAGCGAGCCCAGACGTTGGGCTCCGGACACCCGGCTGCGCTGGGGAGAGGTGGTGACGCACCGAGGGACAGTTGGTGACCGGAGCCCCTGGAGCACGTAGGCTTCTCCAGAAAGGATTTGATACGCGGGTTTCTCTAAGCACACCCTTACCCAGAGCACACCCTCGGTATTTCACGTTCATCGTGTGTTGCCCTGCGACTCACGTTTGGTGGTAGAAGCACCACCTCCACCAGCAAGTCCAGGCCCAGGCAGCCAAGTCAAAGCTATCTTGGGACATCTGCCCGAGCTCCACCCGTGCACACACCACAGCACGCCCACGCCACCGGCCTCCAGCACCCACAGCTACAGAACTGCGCCCGTGAACTGCTGATGATGGGGCAGGGAAGCGTTTGTGAGCATCGCTGGGAAACGTTCGGGATCCTCGCCCGACCTTCAGTGCTTCTGAGCCGAGGAGGAGAGGGACAACACAAACTCAGGAGAAAATGAACCGATTTCAGTAATAACTTCAACAGTCGAAACCCATCTTTGGAACATTAGGTTTATGCAGTGGGAAGGAACCATCAGAAGCGTTCCATTTCAGAAACACAAAGGCTTACTGAGCTAGCGAAGCACAACAGAAACACTCAGTGATAAAGGACATCACAGCCCTTTATACACTGAAACGGTGGTTTCCCAAATTTAATATGCATGAGCAGTGCATGTGAGTCCTCTTAAATCCAAGTACCAAGCCCTGCCTGTTTAATAAATCTCACCAGTACTCCACTATTAGACAGGGGATTAAAACTAATCTATCAATCCCAAAACCAAGCACAGAGTGGATTAAAATGCAAAACACATGAGAGTATGAAGATGCTTAATGCTAAATAACAAACATTTCAATCACAGAAATCATTTTTATCTTCTTGTTTATGCTAAGTAGATACTATTAGGCTTAATATCTGCATTAACACAAGTGGGGGAAGAAACAGTTTTGAGGAGACCTAAATACTTGAGTGCGACTGTACTGCTTGCAAGCAGGCGCTCTCGTGTTGGAAGCAAGTACGCCGCGGCGTTTAAAATGATTGTTTACTCTCTCAGGCCAGCTCAATGGTGCTTGACCTTCTTCTATTTTTTTAACCCAAAGCGACGCACCCATAGGGTCTTGAGAAAGACAGAACTCCAACCTGTTATTTGCATCGTAATATCCAAATATCGCATTGCCCCCACCTCTGGCGTTGCCGCAAATGTGCGTCTCATACCCTGGCGCCCAGTTCAGCTTGTCAATGGAATGGGGTTGGGGTGGGTTTTGTTGCTTTTTTTAAAGGGTAAATGAAGAAGAGCTCATCCCAGCATAGCATAAATGTGATCAGCAAAGGTGTGGAGAGAGGTGTGGAACTCCAGGCACACCCCAAGCCTTTACTCTGCCCCTTCTCCCGGTTGGGATCGGCGTCCCTTCCCAGCGACCGCCCCTCCCCGAGTGCCCAGTGGTTCAGTTCTGTGGTTTAAAGCATTTTCATTTTCCCCACTTAACGTAACACTCAACACCACGGATGCCGAGGAGGAGGTGAGAAGTCAGGATCATTACAAGTAAACAGCTCATGGTTGTTAGCAAAAGCTGTACAAAATAAATTAATGACATTATCATCAGTAATTATGGAAGCACTCATTAAAATGCCATTTGGAGGGAGGAAATACCTTTGACAATCGTAAAATATCTGGCAAAGAAATTAGTCTGTGGTAGCGTAGGGCTCAAATAAGAAACCTGTGGGCAGGAGAGGAAGGAAAAACGGTGCAAACGCTTCAGAGCACAGAAACTGTTTGACGGCAGCTCTGTATCAGCAGGAGTGGTCTAAAGCTTCTCCCAGTCAGTTCCCAGTGGCAAACAGGCAGTAGCTGTTGGGATTTCCTGGTTTAGGGCCTTTCCTCGGGAGAAAAGCCTCGGGCTGGCAAGCTTGGAGTAGAGAGGAAGAGAAAGAGAAAGGGGAAGGGGAAGGGGAAGGGGAAGGGGAAGGGGAAGGGGAAGGGAAGAGTTCAACTGGAAAGGACCCACAGTGATCGTGCAGCCCAAGCTACCAGGTGCAACTGGAATGACTGGGGCAGGTGCGCCCGTGCGTGAGTCATGTCCAGCACCGACACGTAAACTTACTCTAAGAGAGAAAAAAAGCCTGTAGCTAAGTGCTCGTGTCCGTTCGACAGCCACACACCTCCAGTCTCCAGCTTTCCCCTCCGGGCTTCCCGCGCTGCGGTGTGCTGCGGGACGAGCCCCGGCAGACATTGCACGGCCGTTGCAGCCGTTGCAGCCGCGCTGTTTGGGGCCCAGCTGCGCCGCCGCCGCGCTGTGCTGCCACCGTCATTAAGACGCATCGCCCCGCTGACCGCGTCTGGGGCAGCCGCGTGACCCCACCCTGAACTGGGGTCCCCTCCCCAGCCAGGGCTGCCCTGGAACAAAGGGGGCTGGCGGGACCCCGCGCCGCTCGGCGGCTCGGAGCGGGTGGAAGTGTGGCGAGGTTTATAAGATTAATTCTTATCTCTCTGGGCAGCGGGTCAAGTCAGCACCGCCGCTCAAGGAACCCTACGGATAATCTCCCTTTATTGCTTTCAATCAAACTAAGTGTCTGCAATCTGCAGGATGGTTACTAATTTATTGAAAGAAATTACTTGTGGAGCTTGATTATATAATAGACAAAATATAAAACAGCCTGGGGGAGCACCCATTCAGGTTTACACGTCTCGTCGCGGCGTTAGCGCCCGGCAGCTGCTCGGGGACCGATCACAGAAAGGAGTGACATTGTGCTTGTCCACTTCCCAATTAAAATAAGAGAAAAAGAAATGTGATTAGGGTTGCATTTGGTATCGAATGTAAAAATGTGCTGTTTGCGAATATTTAACAAACGTGTTTTGTGGGCAATCAGATGTGCAGCGTGTCCTGGGTAATGGGTTCTGCTGCAGCCGCTGGACACAGCGATGTGAAGCTGCCCGCGCTGTGGAGATCGCTCTCCGGTGATGGATAACGCAGCGCGGGGCTCTGCGTGGTTTGATTAATTTCAGAATATTGCAGAGGAGCTGCTTTCCCTGAGATCGCAGGGAAAGGAAGGGAGCCGTGATGGAGCGGGATAAAAGCGCGTGGCGATGAGGCGCAGGCTGCTCCCAACGTTAGAGCAAAGCTGGCAAACGCGCGGGGCTCGGGCAAGCGGCAACCGCAACACGGGCGAGGCGGGGACGCGCTTCTGCGGGGGCCGCTGTGAGCTGGGGGCTCTGAGAGCAAACCCCGCTGAACGTCTCCAGGCTACGACCGGGGCCGGAGCAGGAACAGAAAAGGCACGTTCCCAGTTCTCTGGTCGCACCGGCCGTTAGTTCCACAGGTACTGGAGCTGAACAGGCTCTGACACAGCCACCGTGCTGTCCGGGTGGGTGGGGATGGCGAGGGATGGATGAGGGAGGCAGAGGATTCCCTTGTTAAAGCATCACATCTCTCCCTAAATATCAAACCGACGTCTGAGCCTCAATTGCTCAACTCACACCAAGAATTACGCAAACCGGTGAAGTCAAATTTCTCTTCGTGATAGAAGCTGGAAATTTGTCTTCCATTATACACACTTAACTCCCACTACATAACTTTGCATTTTTTATTCTGTGCTGTATGCCTATTTGAAATATTCATTTATTAATTAAAAAAAAAAAAAGACAAATGTGACAACACAAAAAGAAAAGTAATTTCAGCACAAATTAGGCAATTACCGCATTGCTCTGTTTGGCAATTTTGGGCAATAGCCCCAGCATCACCGCGCACGGCCCCCTCTCCCGCAGCAGCAGGGGAGCCCCCGGGGTCCCGCACTGGGTGGGTGCAGCAGCGAGCGGGACCCCAGCCCCGCGTGCTCCCCCCGGCTCACCCTTGGGTGCCTGGCCCGGTGCAGGGTGACACTCTGCCGGAACCCCGTACACGTTTCTGCCGCCGCAGCCCTTCATGAACAGGGCCAAACCATGCGTAGAAAGTAATGTTTCCGTGCCGGTGTCACTCGATCTGGTGTGTGATGGGCAATAAACTACATTTGTGTGTGGGCAAAGCCGGTAACGGAGCTCCAGTCAGTCTGGAAACCTGCAGCTGCTTCTGACCCAAGGCAGACTAACAGCAGAGACGTTTCAGCTGGTTGTGCTGTGAGAACCAGACTTGCAATGTTTTGCAGAACAAAAACACCAGAAAAACTAAAATTCCTGAAATTCATTGCAAGTACTGAGAAGGAAGAGGCAGGTTCAGTTCAGCAATGTCCTAGACAAGAGGTCTGCGACTGAAACCCTGCGTTCAGGTCCATGATGGGAAATAATATTTTAAATTCCAGAAAAAAATGTTTAAAGTCATTATTAGTGGGTCTCAGAAAAGGCTTTACTGCTCACTTCAGTCCTGTAGGTGAGTTGGTTTAGTTTCAAAATGCTTCATCCAAGGCAGCATGAGCGTACACACCACCATTCCGGGCACATCCGAGAACGCCGTACGGAGGATGATGAAGGTGTCTCAGCGGCACGGATTGGAGCCCGCGCGGCCCACTGAAGAGCTGCCTTTTTCACAAGAGACCTAATGAAGAAACGAGAAGCCACCCAAGTGTCTGAGCGAGAAGCAGCTTCCAGGAGTGGAGGAAACGCCGGGGAAGGCATAGAGGGATATTGGGAGACAACTGCAGCCCCCGCCTGGCAGCAGCGGGCAGAGAGTGGGCAGCTGGGACCGCGTTGTGCGGAGCAGAGCCGCAAACCCAAGCTTCGTGATGGTGTGAGAGGGGACTGGTGAAGAAATTCGAAGGCAGAAGTGACAGGACTGCGTGTCAGGCCGGGCAGGAAAGGCAGCTGCCGCGTTTTGGCTGGACTCGAAGACAAGAAGCTACCAAAGGGGGATGCTGGGATGGGTAAGGCTGAAATACCACGGTTAGAAACGGCAGCGCATTAGGACGGTGCATAGTATGGGGAAATAATGTGTAACACGTGTAAATCGAGTATTCTCAGCTGTAATGTATAGCAGTGACCATCCTATTTCAAAACTAATCTCACATAATTAGAAGTGATTCACAGCAAACCATCAGGAATGATTAGGGATATGGAAAATCTCTCATATGACCAGAGACTGAAAGACTGGGTTTTTTAACCCTAACTAAGCAATAAATAAGAGGAGACATAATAACAGCCTATAAGATAATGAATAACCTGCAGGGGGTAGATCAGCTGCTTCTGGGCTGTCTCATAGCACGGGTACCTGGGCATCCTCCATGAAATTAAAAGGTGATGCATTTGAAACCAGTAAGGGGAATTTCTTTCCACAAATGCAAATTAAACTTGGGAACTCCCTGACACCAAACGCGCCGAGCAGAGGAACACAGCCAGATGCACAGATGAGTAGATGTTTATGCTAATACAAAAAAAATCCAGAATTATAGTAGTTAATGGTAACACTATTAAAAAACAAACAAAACCGAACATTACCTCATACAAGTTGTAGTTTAATTCACTAATTATAGGGAATCAAGGGGAAAAATAGCACATGGGCAGACGGTGCACGTGTGTAACTCAGCATTTCTGGTTCCCTTGGCTGAAGCGTTTGCGCTGTTACTGCAGGACGCGGTACTGGGTTAGCAGGAGGGGCAGAGGCTGTCCGCTCCCCGGTCGTGGTTCTCTCTACCAGAGAGCACACACACACCAAAAAAAAGGCAGGAAAAAAGGAAGAATCCTCATTCTCACTCCCAGATCCGTGCGCGGAGCTGACGACACCCAGCCGTCACCCAGGGCAGCGATTCCAGGGCGGGCGCTGGGCAGCGCATGATGCCCTGCAGCCGTGGTGCCCGCCTGCCAGCAACGCCCCGGAGCCGCGGCACGCCGGCGTCACGCCTCGGACACAGGGGAGATCCTGCCGACCCTGTGTCTTTGCAGTGCCGTCAACGCACTGGAGCTGGAAATGGGAAGGGTCCTTCCCTGGGCTGCCGCGGGCCGTGGTCCCACCTCAGCTGCAGTGGCCTGCCCAAAAGCAAGGCCACCCTGAGCTGGCAGAGGAGGCGGCCGCAGCACCGTCCCGTCCCCGCTGCGGCGACTTGCTCTGCTGCTCGGCCTCGCCCGGGGCCTGGGCAGACCCCGGCGCTGGGCTCCCCGGCCTCCCCAGCAGCCCCGTCACCAGCAAAGCGCCTCTCGCTGCCCGGCTCCTGCGCAGCCCCTTGCCCCCACCCGACACCCACCGCGATGGAGCCTGCAGCTCTGGCACGCGTTTGTGATCCCGAATGCTGGTGAGGACGCGGAAGGGCTATTTTGCACCAACATCCTCGTGCAAATGATTTCAGAGCCCTGCCTTTTTCCAGCTGACAGCCAAGCATTGGCACCGCACTGTCACCACCAAACCCCAAAATGCGAGGCGTGGGGCCGATGCGCTCCTTTCTCTCCACAGCCCCGTTAGCTCTCCGAGAGGGTTCACCGTGTACCGACTTCCCTCAGACCGCTAAGCTGCTCGTGGATTTTACCCTTCAAAACACGCCCGTTTTCCTCTCCGCTGCAGAGCTGCGCGTGCAAACCCCCAGATGAAACGGCCGCAGCAGCGCAGGGGCTGCGCTCCTGGGCTCAGCATCCCGGGAAATGGGAGCCACATGAGAAAACATCGCCTTAACCGCCTTTTTATTAAAGCTTGTCAGAAAGAGTTTTCTCCCTTTTTTGAGTGAAAAAATAAAAAAAAAACCAGTCTATCTACAAAAATAATTGTTTGGCTCAGTTTAATCAAAAATGCAAAAAAAAAAATCCGCTTTCAAATATTAGTTGTTGTTTTTCATGTTAAAGGTCAAAGATTTTCAATCAAGACAGATATTTAGGTGAAAAACTCCATTTCCTCACAACACCATTTTTAGCTGGGAAAAAACTGTGAGTGAAGCTTTTTTCCCAAACATCTCTTGCTCCGCAGCTTAATTAGCTGGATGAGCTTTCCTCGCGTCCCCGGCGCACAGCGCGGGACACTGCCAACCTCTCCCATGACCCTGCAGCAACACCGGCATCGCCGCCGCGGTCACTGCGGCCAACGCGCGCGTTGGGAAGGGGAGCAACATGCGTTAACGGCGATGTGGGACTTTGAGAAGCGCCTTCACGCTGGAAGTCCCTCATAGTGTCACGCCCCTGGGAAATCGTTGCCCTCTCCAGGTCTCCGTAAGGGAAATAAGTGCATTTCCACGTTGTCCCAGTTGCATTTTGCTTCTCGATACCTGCCCGTGCGTGTCGTGTGCTCCGAGCGCCTGCCGCACGCCTGTAACGTGCTACGAGCAGATACACACGGGAGCGGGGAGATGGATGACACATGACCGACCAAAACCAGGACGGACCCTTATTCAAACAGCGGCTTGGAGGGCTCGGGGGAATCGCCGGTGGGTACATTTTCATTTGTTTGGTTTTGCTTTTGTGGGGAGCGCTCTCAACTCCCAAACAAACCTCTGCAAAAATAAATAGGTAAGGGAAGCTAGGTCAGCTATGGAGCGTGCTCCCAGCAGGTTCCTGATGGTCTGCAGCTCCATCTTTGCATGGAAGTCAATAAAATTCCATGCAGTGTGTGTTTTTTTCCAGTGGATGCAATTTTTACAAAAAAAAAAGTTATAAATAAATTATTAGTTAGGTAAAGCTGCATTTGTTCTTAAAGGAGAAGAGAATCAAAGTACGGCAGCGTGAGGGAGATGCGATAGGCACGGCTAGATTAGGCTGCAAGCACCTCTCACTCCTCTTTTATTGCTGCACCTGTTAGATTCATTTTTAATGATTTTTAAACCTTGCAATTTTATATTTTAAGTCTCTAATAAATCACATTTACCTCCCTTGGGAGATGCATTTTGATATCTGTTTATTTACTCACTTCAGCACCGGAATGGTTGTCTCAGAAAAATCTTTCCGTAGTGTATGTGACATGGCAGAGTCTGAGGGAAACCTGCACTTCTCGTAACATTTCTGAAGCTAAACCAAAATATCTCCTCTTTTATGTGCCTTCAGAGCCGTCAGGAGCTGCTTGCCCCTGCCGCAGACCTCACACCGCACCCAGGGGAGCCCGAGCCGGTATCACCCCCCCGCACCCAGCACCCTGCTCCCACGGGCACCGCCCCTGCGACGGGGAGACCCCCCAGCCCCCGCCACGCGGGAGACCAGGGCGGCGGGTGCGCGAGCCCTGTGCATGCACGTAGCCTGTGTTAACCATGCGTTAAAACGTACTCGTAATCCCGTTTAAAACATCTGAATTACTCTGCAGCAACAGGACAAACTATAACCTGCTACAACGGAATCACAGAGTTGTTCAGGTTGGAAAAGACCTTTAACGTCATCGAGTCCAACCATAACCCAACGCTGCCAAGCCCACCACTAAACCACGTCCCCAAGCGCCACATCTCCGTGTCCGTTAAATCCCTGCGGGGTCGGTGACTCCACCACCTCCCTGGGCAGCCTGTTCTGGTGCTTGACAGCCCTTTAGGTGGAAAAATATTTCCTGATATCCGGTGTAAACCTCGACTGGGAAGCGTCTCCATCGCTTCAGGCAGCGACCTGTCTGGTTTGTACTTCTGGCCGTGGAGAGCACCAGCACCTACAAGAGCAAAGTGGCTCCGTTCCACCCATCCCCAGTTCCTAGATTTGTGTCTACACGGCACGGAGACCTGGGAGGAGCTGGCTGGGACCTGCGGTGACCCAGTCTTGCTGCCCATGCAGAGAACACCGCTTCTTCACCCCCCGAGCTGGTGCTCGCAGCCTGCGCCCAAGGGACCTGCCCAGACCGTCCCTTCTCCTGTGTGTCCCAGTTGGGCAAAGTCCTAGTGATTTAAGGAGTTCAGCAAAGGAATTTTCTCACCAGTCACTTTATACTTAAGAGGCACTAGAGACTTACAAACACTTGTGAAATAATAAAAGCTCTGAGAGATGCTGTCCTCACAGCAGACTCCAGCTCGCTGGCGATCCCGAAGCTCGCGGTTCCCAGCCGAGCAGGAGCCTCCTCCGTCCCCCGCGCCGCCTGGACCCACGCCATCTCCCACATATGCTCAAACCGCGCAAAACCCACCTTGGGTTTAACCTCCTCCTTGTGTTACAGACTGAGGGAAAACAGATGTCTCGGGCACGCCGGTGCTGCGCACAGACACGCCGTTGTGCTGAAGCAGCTGGTTTGCCGCCCCGGCGCAGGGATAGTCTCCCAGGAAGGCGCAGTCCCCCCGTATTCGGTGGGGTAGCATCCCAGAAGATGCCAGCGCTGCCTTCTCTTGGGCAAGGTTACGTGCCTTTGCCACACCGCCTCAAGTGGCGATTCCTAGACAAAAGTGGAGCCCTTGGTTGAATGCCGCTCAATGCATTTTACCCCACCAGATAACAATGATCCGTAAAGAAGACGTTGCACCTACCCAAAGAATAAAAGTCGCGGATTTGCAGAGGAGACTGCTTTGCCTGTGAGCAGCGCGGTAACCAGCCCGCCATCTTGTCACATACGGAGGTGCAAAGCCAGCGACCAACGCACGGTGGTGTTTTTGGTGGTATTTGCCCAGGGAGCTGGTGCACAGAGGTTTCTCCTCGTGCTGGGGAAGACGGACCTAACGGCGCTGGCCAGGTTGATAGTGATGTGCCAGGCAAGCTGCAAAATAAGCGGTAAAGTGATGAAGTGAGAAGGCAGGGCCAGAAACACTGAGTGACAAAGAAAAAGGCTGGAGAAGCCCTGAAGCCATGAGCAGAGGGAGCAATTTTAGCACTGTTTTTTTTTGGATGTACAGTAATTTTCTTGCCTGCTAATAAACGAGCTACGCCACATGTGAAGGCCACAGCCAGAACGTGATCACTGCAGGATCCCATGGGGGATCCCTGGGTGGCTGGAGGAAGGCAGGACGGACCAAGTGCTGGGTGTTTTGCTAAGGGATGCAGTGGAGGAAGTTTGGACAGGACAGCGGAGGATCGAGACACCCGAGCGATGGGCAGCGGCGCGCCCGGACCCGCCCCGGCCGGGTGAAGGAGGAGCTGGCGGGAGGCACCAGCGCTGACACAGTGGCAGCTGGCACAAGATAACAGGAGCCCCTAGACTCCTGGACACTAAATTCCACTCTTTTTTTTTTTTTTTGTCTTCTTCTTGGAAGCAGTGAGAGATCAGTTGATGCCTCCTAGTCCCTTCCAATCACGTTCTCTGTGATTTCCGTGATCTCCTAAAGCTGAGGAGTTTAGTCCTCATTCAAAGAGAAAGTCTACAAAACCACAGAGTGGAAATCGTGGGCTGATGTCATGTTGAAGGTCTGGGGAAAAAAAAAAACCAACCTCTTGGGTGTGTTGGGCTGCCCTGAAGAAAGGGGCTCGCGTCGACGCAAGCTCTGCAAGGCACCACAGCTCAGCTGCAGTTGCGCGTTCCGTTCTGGATGTGCTCCGAGAACACGGAGCAGCAATCCATCTCCAGTATCACGGCTTTTCCATAGACAACACATCCACAAAGGGTTCTAAACGTAGGAAAACATGTCTATAATTACCAAATTAAACAGATGCACTGCCGTTTTTCTTTTATGTTACTCTTTATATTTTTAAAAGGCAACAGGACAGAGCTGTGCTAAAAAGCAATAAAGCACGGGTAATTTAATACTAAATTACATCCATATTGAAAAGTTTACATGAAGTCGAGAGCAGACAGAGGTCAGGTTTTCAACAGGACTGTCTTTAATTGTGGCCATCAGTTTTAGCAATCCAGATCTCTGGATCAAAGACAGATATAATGCGTTTCCTCACCGCCGAATAGTGAAAGCAGACAGTGAGCATGGCACTATCTTGCTCCAAAGGGTCATAAAAATGACTATCGGAGCGGGAATACGTCTCGCTGCTCAGCACACACCTTCACATAACCTACTGTGTATTTTTAAATGTTACATTTTCCTAGCAGATTTTTCAGCAATCAGGAATGCAAATTCAAAATGTTAATATTGGTTTTCAGGTGCAAAGGGGTTTTCTTGTCCTCTAATACCTGTGCCACCTTTGTGTAGGGCTTTAAAAATTTTTTTTCAGTTGCTTTCACTCGTACTCTCAGCCTGGTGAAACAATTCCTCCCTCCTTAGGGAAGAGATGTGAGCTGAGACACTGTTTTCTTTCTAAGGGGGGAAAAAAGGAAAAGAAAAAAATCAAATGAGGAGTAAATTATCAGCAAATCAGATAGAAACAAGTTCCTAGATCTGCAGATCCATGGTACAAATGAAGCAATTCCATCTCTGCTGGCTCTGGGGGTGGGATTTTAAGTGGCCAAGGGGGACTGGAAGGGGATGCTGGCAGACGAAGCATCACAACATTTGCATGCGTAGACCACTCAAATCTGCACCAGGAGACTACTTGTGAGAATCCATCTTTTTTCACTTAACAAGATACAAAATATAAAACACATTTGCCTCTTATTAAGCCTCTCTTGTAAGTGGTTCCAGGTCCACCATTTTTAAAGAGGGGGAGAGGGGAGCCTGGATGCTCCCGGGGGAATTTCCCGGGAGTGACTGGAGATGAGGTACAGGCTGGGAGCCTTTATTACTTTTTTTTTTTAACCTTTTTCTTTTCTTCTCTCTAAAAGCACAGAAGGAATAACATTTTAAAATCATTAGCATTTACTTTAAGTAGCGCCTTCTTCAGCTAAGCTCCCTTCCCGGCCCTCGCCCCGCTCCCCTGCGCCCCACGCTCCAGCGCCGGAGCTGCCTGGGTGGAATCGCGTTCTGCTCGCTGAAGGCAGAAGGTGCTTTTCTAAAACCAGCCTCCAAAGTGAGGTGGCTGCCAAAGAAACGGCAATGTGGGTTTTCGTTAAAGTGCCCTGAGAGCAGGGTTCTTGTGTTTACCAGCACCCATCCCTGCAGAGCCTGCGGCCTCTCTCAGCTCCGTGGGGGCTGCTGGAGCGGCTCTGGTTTGGTTTACAGACAAAACACCACGGCACAACACCCCCATCTCTGTTAAAAACACGGATTCCCAGCAGCCTCAGTTCAATTCGCAGTCCTGTGGCACACATTCAGCAGTGTTTTCATCATTCCTACGCTTGCTAAATATTAGATGCAATATTAAAATATTGAAGAGAAAAGAGGAGGCTGGCAGCAGCCGCTTGGATTTACACCGGAGACACAGCGATGGGTGGAGGGGAGGTACGAAGGAAGCTACGGATCCTGCAGGTTCAAGCACGTGACGGAAAATAGTTCTGAAATATCCCCCATCCAGGGTTCAAAAAGAAGGAGAAACAAGTTGCTCCTTTACCTGGCAGTTAGGTGTCAATGAGACCTCTTCAGAAATAAAACATGCAATTTTCACTGCAAAGCAGAACGTATACTCTCCCTTTCAGTTTGGCCAAAGGAAACCTGGGCACAGGGGCTTTGTCTGGAATATCTAGTGTTTCTACGAAAATGGACTGCGTTTCTGGGACAGAGCAAGCGTTGGCTTTCGTTTCCACGTAAAGAAAGAGGCAGAGGAAATTCTTTTAGAAAACAGGCAGAGGGATGGAACATAGAGCATCTGTCAGAGGAGGGGGAAAAAAACGTCTCTGCTACACTTGGCAGCAAAAACTTTGTAGGTTTTGTGGTCTAAACATGACAGCAACTTGTATCTCCAGCCAGCTCGTGGGCTGAGTTGTGCGTGGATTCGTTTGTAAGAAGAGAGGTTTGTGGAGGTCCTACACCTCAAGCTTTAGAGAAGCCACGTGTCACGCACCGTTCCCCTGAAGCACGTCCCACTCCGTGTGCACGGCTGGGGAAAGCAGCAGCAATGGTGTTACTGTTGACCCTTAACCGAGTCTTCGGCTACATCATCATTTTCTGGAGAAGTACAACTCTTTCCATCTGGTAAATGGGTCTCGGCATTGCAGCAGAGGTTCCCAACCACCATATGTGATCTCCACCTTTCTCCTTTCACTGTCTCAGTGATATCATTACCTTTTAAATACGACTTCAAAACTGGGAGTGGCTACAGCCATCCTGAGAAATCTGGTGAGAACAGATGTCGGTATTAACGAACAGACAGAAGAGCCGCCTCCAAACAGCTCCGTGTCCCTCCGACTCTCCCCGTGTGCCGTCACAAAAAGTGCTCCCGAACCCGCCCCTGTGACTTGGTGGGTGCTGGTGCTGACACCCGTGTCGGAGGGGCCGGGGCAGGAGCGGGGCTGGCCCGGGTGGAAGGCAGAGGGCTGAGGGTTTAATCCCTTTGTCCCTCAGTCACCTAATCCATAACGCTCACTAATCTCAGAAGGCTTTAATTGATTATTTGTTAAGATCATCGAGAACTTACCAGGAAGGTTTTAAAGACCTGCAAAGTCTATTAATTATTTTATCATTATCAGTGCTGAAAAATTAGATGACTTTCCTCTTTTCCTTTGTGCCGTCCAGACCCGGAAGGTCTCGAGGTGAGCCTTCTGCCTTCCTGCTTGATCACGTAGCACGCGACAGCCTGGGCTGCGTCCCAGCTGAGGCCCTGGAGTGTTGTTGTAAGAAATAAGCACAGTTTTAATAGCAAATTCCTCAGCCCAAGGACTGTGTCTTTCTGTTTGTCTCATTGTTATGTAGCAAAAAATGTGAAAACAATACGGCAGAGTCCAGCGCTGCGGCTAATGCCGACGAGCGAGGAAATACTGTAGTAAAATGAAGGCAGCAAGGGGAAGGCAATAACAGCTCTAACGGGGAGCTTTAGCTGTGGCTTTTCATTGTCAGCTCTCAGAGCACTTTGCCGCGCAGCGCAAGCTTTTCCGCAGCCGCTTTCACGCACAGGCAAAGAGCGGTCGTGCAAAGTCAGGTGGCGGAGAGCCAACCGAGTCCCGGAGTCACTCTTAGCGAGGCACTGCTGTACAAAACGAGGGCTGTTTATCACTGCGCACACAACGACAACTGCATGTTTATTAACGGAATATATATAATTGTATTAAAACCATATGTTTGTCTACACGTGGATTCATAAATATTTTTTCTTTAAATCACTTGACCCAAACTCCAGCGTAACCGCAGGATAATAGCTGTCATCCTTTCAGCTCAAAGGCTCCTTAACGCACTGACCAGAGAGCTCCTGTCCCGGGTACAGACAGTCTGGGACAGAGCGCTCACCGCCTGCGTCGCAGCTGCTGCCGGTGCCTGACTGCTGTGACAACGTACCTGTGCCACTTCCCCGTCTGAATGGCGGTGATGGGAAGCTGAGCCGCTGCCATTTGCTACAGCTTTCTCCATGCACACAAACACACAGAGGGAAGAGTTTTGAGTCAGCTTAACTAACGCAAAAAAAAAAAAAAATAAAAAGGTCTGATTTCTTTACAGTGCTTTGCACAAGGTACTTGTGTTCCAAATTTTTGCATTTTTAGACGCAAACAATGAGTAAATGCTGCTTGTGGCCAAAGCGTACCCAGAGCAGGGCTGTTCTGATGCTCCAGAGCGGAGATCTGGCAATGGCTGGTCACAGCCTGCCTCATCTCAGCCAGGAAAGGGATGCCATGGCTGGTGTATCAGGAGGAAGCGTGTCCTAAATGACTTCAGTTCACATTTAATCTTTGCACCTCAGGGATCCAGACTTCCCAGTGCGACGGCCAGCGTGGGCTCAGGCGCTGGGCGCAGCAATGGCAGCGGGAACACGCCGTGCCCGTTACCTGCGGCTGGCACGTGCAGCCGCCCCGCGCACCGGCGGGGGCGGGCGGTGGGAGAGCTCATTTTCTCATGGCCCCGGGACACCGCGCTAGAATTGGTCTGACAGGAAAGGGAAAGTTATTGAGCCACGAGCTCTCTCTCAGATGGTTTTCTCTTCAGAAGTTTACTTTACCTCCCAAATTAAATTTTTTGGTAATATTCAATACCTTTTTTAAAAAAAAAATCCTAAGTCGTAGCAGCGTGTCCGCAGTTATTTATTACCTGCCTTGTGGTCTGAACAAATCTGATTTTGTTATCCTGTGTTGTCAATAGAAAAAGCACATATGGTTTTGGTTGACAAAATTATGATAAAATTCACTGTATCCTAAAAAATGATTGAAAAGTTTGCAGATGGTTTCTGGGCATAACAGGGAGGGGGAGGATTGAATTTCAACAAAAGACGTGCCAAATTTTTTTCCTCTTCTTACTGTTCACCCTGTTTCCACATCCCGGCTTTTTTCTTATTCGATGTGGGGCAAAGCAGGTACTGGGCCCGGCAGCCATGTGTTTCTCCTTAGCTTTCGGCATTCCACCCCGCTTTGCCGTGTCCGCATTGTGCTCTACCCGGCTCCTTCACAGACAGACGTGGGATGACATCACAAGCCTCAGGTCACAAACAGCAAAGCACGATTAGCAGCAACCCCAGGAGTGCCGCACTCGCACCCCAAAACTTCCCCGTGTGAGGAATGTTGGGCGTACTCGCGGTCTGAAGGTTTCCAGTCAATTTAAATTTGATCTTTTTTTTTTTTTTCTAAAAAATTAAGTTCTGTTCTTCTCAGTTCTTTTTACTTCCCAAGGGACAAAAAGTGGGGAGAGGGCCAGGAACTGCCAGCCCAGCTCAGACTTCGCCTTGTTTCTTGTTGGAATTGCTGCCCCCTTTCCTCAGCGCTGCTCACGTCCTCCAGACCGTCGCTTCTGCGGGCCTTGCTGTGGCTGCTCGCTCTGCTTTTGTAAATTTCACCTGTCACTTGGTGAAATGCATTTTCTTCTACTTTGTCTTTCCGGGGAAAATATTTCTGTAATGGTCTGCCTGCACGCGAGCGCTGTGGGGACCGGTGCGCGGGGAGACGGCGGCTGGGTGGCTGGCAGGCGGGACCGACCCTCGCGGCCTGGTCAGAGCGGGGGGCTGGTGCTGCCGGAGCCCCACCGCCTTCCGAGCACGCAGGGATTTTGAGTTAACCACTGCCCACCGGGACCAGCGCTTCGCTGAAATAACGCCTGGGGAGCGCCTCGCACCTTCTCGCACTCTCCATTGATTCCGTAACAGACTCCAGCCTGTCGTAGATGCTTTCCTCTCCGTGGCGCTCGTGGTAGCTGACGACCTGCCGCATCACCACCTCTATCAGCTGCCCATAGCGTGGTGCACACGTGTGCGGGTGCGTTACCACATGTGGTGGCCAGTGTGGGCTGGGAGAGAGAAACCTGGGCAGGAGATCCCACTTTCCCCACAAGGAGGTGGAGGGACCACGGCCTCTCCGCATGTAAACAGGAGGCGAGTGCTGAACTCTGTCCCTGCCCTTTCATTTCAGCCATGTTGATGATGGATAACACAAAACACGCAGAAATTATCCAGCCTGCCAGAACATTCCCGCCTCCGCCAAACCTGTCAGTGGCCTTCGGCGGCCGTCATCCCGCTTGCCCAGGGATGTCCACAGAGCAGCGAGCCACCCTGGAGAGGACGAGTAATTGTTGAGGGGAGAACATCTGGAAGGTGTCGTTGGAGTGTTAGTAGCTCTCCCTGTCTGTGAACTATGCCCAAACATGCCGATAAGTTTCCCAACATGGAATTCATTTTTTATAACAGGATACACGTGCAAGTTCATGTTTCAGCAGTGGCCAGAAGTGGCTTTTTTTTCTTCTTCAAAAAGATTTGTGACCTCTTCTCCAGGCTACTGTACTATGATTTATTTGGGTCTCCTTTCACAGCGCACTCACAGGCCACGGTATTACAGAACAGGAGAGCGCCGGCTCTCAGCTGCGAGTTAATGAGAGCTATGCTCCGTGACCCGCACCATCTGCCCGTCAGCCAGCGAGCACAGCGTATCGCCCGCCGCGGCGCAGAGCCGCTCTGCGCCTGGGCACATCCGCCCTGCGCCGCCAGGACAACAGCGTGGGCTGTGTAGGGACGGCAAAACTCCACACGCGTGGAGTGAGGGTCAGAGGACGGGACGCAGTGGAGGGACATTTCCCATCCCATGTCTGCGCCCAGCAGCAGCCATCGCTGGACATTTTCTGTGCTCTGTACGCACCCGAGACACGAAGGAAAACGGGACGTGTGCCTGATGCAGATGACCAACCCCAGAAAGACAAGAGCGGAGCAGCGGCTGCGCCTCCGCCCTAGAGCTGCTTCCATCCCGAGGAGGCTGGGACACGGAGGGTCACAGCCCAACTCAAACGCGTCTGGAAGCTTTACGTGCATCATCTCAGAAACGTTCAAGGTTCACGCAGCCGTACCTGCTCAGTCAAAATGATGCCTGTCCTACAGCAGAGCGATGCACCTTCTGTGGGCAATTATTTGATTGTGCAAAGGGAAAATTTTGCAAAGCCTTTGCAGTGCGAAACCCTGACCTGACCAAGGAGCGGGATGCTCTCCATGCCCATGCCTATTTCCAGCAGAGAACCCGGCCTCTTTGAATTTTATCTAAAATTATTTTCTTATTCAAGGTCTCTCAAGCACTTGTTAAGATCATCAGTTTAACTATCCCAGTGACTCTAGAGAAACGCAGCCGCTGGAAGGTCTCTGGCGACAACTCAGAAAACAGCTTTGCAGAGCACCACACCTCACACGTATCTCAAACCACCGCGCCTACACAGAGGTGGTACCAGGGCGCTGAGCGGTGCCTTTCCAAAGGGCCCGGCACCAGTGCCTCCGGCTGGGACGGGCGGCCGTGGGCTCCTGGGCCTTGTCTGAGCCGCCACCTCTGTCCCAGCTCCAAGCGGTGGGATCAGCGCTCTGCATTAGTCCAGCTCCTCGACGTGATACTTAGACCTCTAACCCACCGGTTCAGAGGGAGGAATTCTACCCGATAAACCTTCCTGACATGCAATAAAATAACACATTTATTTACTTGCTTGAACCCACCAATGTGCTGTTCATTTCAGTGATTGATAGAATTGGGTTATAATAAGTATACTTTATTATTGAAAAATTTAATTTAAGGTTTAAACATAAAACAAATGGTATTTTCAAATCTATTTTAATGAAGACTATCAAAACCATTCCATTGCCATAAGGGAAAAATTCTGTCTCCATATCTGTTATGTATATATGCGTAAAGTCTTCAGCCTACGACTATAAGTCGCCTGTCCTTCTATCAATCCATCATGCTGAAAATAGAATACAGAAAGCCTTATTTTTTCACTTAATTTTCATTAGATTCTTGAGGGAATTAAAATAACGCAATAATGGGCAAGTTCTGCCACTACAAATCCAAATGACAGCAATGAATCTACTTACTGGCGGAATTTGGCCAAACCTCCGGCTCGGAGTGCCAAATCCCGAGCAGACACCCGTAAAAGCATACTTAGAGCTCGAGTACGTCAGGTGGGTAACTGATATACTTTAAACTCCTACAGGAACATGAATGCCCGTAACGTGCCAGAGCGGGTAACGGATTGGCTAGCGGGACGGCGGTGCTGCTCCCGGCGCGCGCTGTGGCCGCGGGCAAACCGCCCTTGCCGTGGTGCAGAGCGCCGACAAGGCTCTCTGCCGCGTGGGGCAAATCCCGTGCTCGGTGCCGGCCGTCGTACCGCGCTCCTACCTGTGTTTCTAGAGAGGGTTTTCCTGTGCGGGGAAATGCAGGAGTTCTGGTGTGGCTCCGGCGAGGCTGCCGGGCATCCGGACAGCCGGCCTTGGCGAGGTCTAGCGCAAGGATGTGTTGCACGGTGATGGACTCGGCACGTCCACCTTCACCCAGGGCGTCCCTGGACAGATGTCAGCCAGGCAATCCTTGCAAGTGCCGTGCCGGAAGGCGCAATCCAGCAACCCGCCGGGACGCCTCTCCTTTCGGCAGCACTGGGGAGAGTCGCGCATGGGCTCTCCCACTTCCCTTGCGCGTTGTGCCGTTCACCTCTGCCCCCTCATACACACTCGGAAAGAAGATTTTGGAGGGTATACTGAGGAAAAAAACCTTTATAAAGCTTTTCCCTGGGATTTTCCAGAGATGTCCCCACAGTCAGGGTGGACATCACCTTTCTTATCTTTAAAATAAAAAAATTGCAAAAAGTTACCTGTCATGCCAGAAGA
The DNA here is from genome assembly GCA_011801015.1 of Ardeotis arabs. NCBI lineage: Eukaryota > Metazoa > Chordata > Aves > Otidiformes > Otididae > Ardeotis > Ardeotis arabs. The sequence goes on along the minus strand of JAAGAY010134167.1, from coordinate 4,346 downwards.
CAATCCCGCGTCCCGTTCCCTCGCTCCTCTTTGCCCGCGGCGGGAGGAGCGAAGGGCTGTGGGGGGCTGCTGTGAGACAGAGGTTAGGGAGCGGTGTCCCAGCCCCATCGTCCCATCTTTTTAATGCGAATGCATTTTAAAAAAGAGGTGGCTGCTCGCTTGTAATACCGGAGTGTGCGAGGTGAGCTCCAACCATGTGCTGCGTTCAGCGAGCAGCGATAACCGAACTGCATTATGGATGCTGGGAATGTTCTCATTCACATTTTCCTTAAATTTTTAAAATCACTTCAAACCATAGCAGTACATTAAAAGTGCGAGGTGTTGGCTGGATTTGTTTGATAATTTTTAGATGACTGTATTCTGATTTGGTCTGCGTGCTGCCCGGGTAAGTCAAGGGACCCGTTGCTTCAGCGGCTCGGACCCTGAGCACATTTTGCCTTTTTGCGGAAAAGAAATTTATCTTTTGCAATGACTTATTCTTTCCCTGGATGTTCCTTTGATGCAGGTCTATTGTTTCAGTGTAAAGAAAATGTATTCCTTTAGCAGGTTTGTGCCTTCAGTGGAATCTGTGTGAGTGGGTTCCGCTGCACAAACACAAAAAGCTGTAATAGATGCAGGCTGGGTCTGCCGCGCCGTCAGATGTCAGGTTTGATGACGGATGGTACTTACACAGATTTACACAACAAAAAGTACATTAAAAGGACGTTAAGATTGTGAGTCAATCTCACAAAAGCCTGGAAATTCACATTTCAGGATTTAAACACCCAATATTGACATGGAAGGCTGAATATTAAAATGCTATCCCATTAGAGTTAAGGTACTGAATAATTTTTAATCTAGACTAATAATTTCCTGAAATTTGTTGTTCTCTCTGCCTCTTATGGCTTTCGCATTTTTAATTAAGTTTTTGTTGTGTATTTGTCCTTGTCTTGTAATTTCTGAGTTGCTCCTTCTGTGTCTAGTGTAATTACATAATGTATGCAGCACGTATGATAGCTTAATTGGAAATGTTAACCGCGGCATGTACGGAAATCATAAAAACCTCCATGAAACTTTGAGAGTAAATGTTTCTACAGATTTACCGAGGTTTACAAATGGTTGTTTCCAGTATTATTCTCTAATAAAAACAATTACACCTCACGCCAGCCCAACTTGGAGCAAAATTATGAATAAGGAGAAGAATAATTACTGCTTACAGAATCCTCATCATCTCGTGTTATTGGTTTCAGACAGAAACACTGATTTAGGGGTTAAGTGACTTGCCAAAGGGCTGACTTCCAGGCAGTGTAAAAGGGAAAAAAAAAAAATAAAAATAAAAGCCATGCTTAGGAAACACGCGCCTCGACCCAGGCTCAGGCAACAATATTAGTCCCTGGCTTTGATGGTTTGCCCCCTCCCCCACGTGCCTGGCATTATCCTTACAAACCCTTTCGGATCCAGACCTTTCAGAAGCTGAATTGCTCTTAGGAGATGGCGAGCACTGAAATAAATGGGAATGGAAGGTGCTCAGAAACGCGCACAGCCAGAGCGATATAAAGTTAAAAATAGTAAAGTAAATCGTATTTTGAAATTTTTTTGTAGCGTTAAAAGAAATTATTCCCAAGTTTACACATCTTATGCCAGGCCTTACACTGGCATGAACCTCCTAGCAATTTTATAAGCCTTCCGAGTAAAACCGCGTGGCAGAACCAACGGCGTGCTGTAACTTTAACCAGCAGCCTCGCAGCCCCGCTGCGAGAGAAGCAGAAATATGCAAGTTAAACCAGTGGATAAAAACATCTCCGCTGTAATGACTATTTGCTACGCTCTCGAAAGGGGCTGGGACAGCGCACAGGGAAAGGCGAGGAGATCCGGGAGGAAGGCGAAGTGCGAGGAGATACACCAGGAGTCGCGATTTTGAATGGCGTTGCCGCTCGCTAATTCCAGTGCTATCTGGACAGAAGTGAGGCTCCATCTTACAGCACAGTGCAGCCATTTTGAGTTCACCCAGAGCGAACTGAACAGAAAATTGTATTCTCCTTCAAATAAACCGTAATATCGGTACAAATGCTGGCGGGGGCTAAGTCTTGGCTAATGGGTGATTAAGGCCAATATCAATTAAGAAAGTTAAATTTTCTTAATACCTCAAGACTACTCCGTAATTCCAGGACCAAAGGAACCGCCTCCCTCCAGAAGCGCTCCCACGTTAACATTTTGGTGTTAAATCCGTGTTAAAATACGCCAGAGAGGAGACACCTCAGTAGTCAGCAGTGCAGCGGCAAAGATGGAGACAACGTGCGGGAGCACTAAATACGGCTGGGTGAGAAATGCCTGTCGCAGGTAGCGGGCTCGCTCTGCGGCACGCAGCGGAAGGAAACCCACGCCCAGGCACGCGGTTATCGCCTCCCGCCGCAGCAACGGACCAGGGGCGTGCGGCGAAGGGTGTCGTTGGCGCAGGGCCCCTCCAGGCATTGGCGTGGGGCGTGCCAAGCGGTTTTTCCAGAGTCTGAGGAAAAATATCTGTGTGTGTATATGTATTTATCTGCTCCCTGTAGATAACGACCGGACAGGGCTGATGGGCTCTGGGAAGAGCATCAGGTTCGGAGAGCGGCAGGGAGCGCACAGAGATAAGGTCTGCTCATGAAACACGGGGCTTTTGTGGAGATATTTCGTGTCCCTAGATCAAAGCCCACTCTTCCTCTTCAGTCCTTTCTTAAATAGAGTTTTCAAAGTCGAGGGGAAGCCAATTCCTACTGAGGGGCGCTGTTGAAGGGCTACATCAGGTGGTTTGGCCTTTTTCTCCCCACCAGAAAGCAAAGAGAACACGAGTTACGAAAAGAGGGTTTTTCTCAGCGTAGCCCAAACCCCACACATTTGAAATTTGGGCATGAGATAACACAAAATGTGACAGAAAAGAGCGGAAGAGCCCGTGCTCCACCTGGGCTGTCACAGCACGGTATGACACTGCCAATCCGCAGGGTTCCCGGGAACCCCCTGCCCCGCGCGGCTCTCAGAGCCAAGCCGTTTTCTGCTGATGTGGTTGAGGGGGGTGAAATTTGGGTTTATACGGAGAACTAGGTTTCAGCCTCTCTTCTGACTAAAGACAGCTCTACCGGAATAGTGGCAAGTGCTCTTTCATCCAGATTTCAACAAAATGCTAATATTGATAACTTTAAAAAGCTGTGTTTCACCAGAGAAATTGTTATGAAATTAAACCATTGCGAGCATCTCCGTGCCGGTCCAGCCCTGAGCCTGGGGCTCCTTTTCCCGCACCGCCTCCGTGCACCAGCCAGGCCGACACCGGTTCCTCCCGGCAAGGTGGAGAAGGGCACTTTATTCTTTCCAGGTGTCCTGCACTGGTTTATTTATGGTCTCGCTTTCTTTCTCAGCACGAGAAATCCTAGCTTGTAGCCAGCTGTAAAGGATTGGCAAGACACATTTGTAAGGGGAAAAAAATTAGCAACGCTTTTTTCTTACCAACCTTTGCCCGCCTTGTCAAGCAGGGAATTTTCCAGGACGCTCAAATAAGCCCCGCAGCAGCCTCGGCATCTGACCCGTGAGCACGATGTACGAGGGCGCTCAGCACGTTAGTCCAGAAACCGGCTGAAACGTGGTCCCATCCGATAAACGCGGGCTCGGGCTTAGGAGAAGCTTCCTGTGAGGAATGAAAAGAAAAGGAAGACAGACTCATATTTCTGTTCTCTAGGGCTTTGGCAAAATCACAGCCACCCCATCTAAAAAGCTGAGGAGCCACCGCTTCTCTCGCAGCCCCCGATAACGTCACATTGGCCCATTCCAGGGCCGGTGTCACTGTGGCAGGGACGGAGAGGAGAGGTCTCCGGCAGTGCCCACCCGTGCAGCATCACGTCAACCCAAAACGATGACAACAGCTACTGCTCCAGCTCCAGAGCCCGTTAACCCTCTGGCTGGACCCATCTCACTTTTTAAAAATGTAAATTCAGAAAGAGACAGCTGTACATCACTAACGGTCCTCCAGCTGCACATGTGCACCCAGAAGCGGGGTGTCATTTTTTTTGCCAGAAAAGCAAACCCAGGGCATGGGGAATGCCGCGGCCGCTTCACGAGGGCCACGATCCCTGTGGGACCACAACCCGGCGAAGGAAGCGCAGCAGCATTGCACGGAGCCCGCAGGGTCTGTCCTCGCCTGCCCCGGCCCGGCCCGCAGCACATCGGGCGCTCGGTCAGCAGGGAGGTGCTGTGGGAAACGTGCCCGGAGCTGGGCTTGGAACAGAGAAGCATGAAGGCCCTGGAAAAGTTGTTGCTTGAAAGAGAATTAATCTCAGGTTTATCAAAATGAAGTGTCAGATACCTTCAGGCATACGCTAGAGAGACTCTGCCCTGCTTGG
>JAAGAY010134166.1:0-33335 GCA_011801015.1 Ardeotis arabs | reverse complement strand
TGTCTAAGAAATGTGGATCTAAGAAATTGTGTTATCTGCCTTTCTGCATCTTGTGAACTCAGCATTCTGTTGCAAAGAAACACCAAATTTTTGCATCCTTTCTATCCCTTGGCTTATGTATCTGACCACAAGAGGGAGTGAACTGGATTTAGTGCATGCTCTCTGAAGGGCTTGTGGGAGAAAAACAGCTTGACAAAGGAGATCAACTTGAAAACAAGCAGTACATCAGACCTGGTGTCTTGGGAAAGTTACTTACTCAGGCTGTCTGCAATATCTGCCCATTGTATACAGGAAGAAGGTGATTAAGCTGATTTTCTTGGGTAGCATCACAGGCCAGAGAAAAGTTGAGAGCATAGTGAAAATTAACCCTCAGAAATAAAGGTTGAATAGAGGATTGATTGTAAGATGCAGCCAGGTGCAATACCTGAATTGCATCTAATTAATCTTAATATTAAAATAGCACAAAAACCAGTCTTAAGATGGCAGGTATCATACAAAGGCACATCCCTCACTGGTGAAGATTGTGAAGTTTGTCTGAAGTCAATAGTTCCAAATTACTCTGAGTTTCTGCTCTGATAATTATGCCTTGTATCTCTTGGGTTGAGGATGGAGTAGGGAAAATGTTTAGTTTTCACACTAATAATTTGTGATGAATTTTGAAGGTGTGAATCCAAAGTACATCTTAGTTTTCCTCTCCTTCATTTTCAATAAGCATCACTCTGAAGACCTCAGAGCTATTACTTTGAGGGTTAGACAGAGGAAAGTCGGTCACTGTGTGTACTTGTAGTGTGCATATGGTGGTATTTGTGCATTTACTGTTAAGATTCAGCTGTGTGGCCTATTTAGCATATAAACAGCTCTGCTGATAATTAATAAAAATGAAGTAATAGTATTAATATGTAGAAGCTAAGAAGTGTGAAATAATTGTGAATTACCCCAGTTTTGGTAGAAGGAAGGCTTGCAATATTTTCTTCCATCTTCACTTTCTCTTTTTCTTGTGGGTTTCCCTAGCATGCAGTTTGATGATGAAACGTTTAATATAAATGAATAAGGTTTTTTTTTTTTTGCCTATATCCAAATGAATACTGAATAAAAATTCAGATGGTTCCATTTAAGGTAAAGTCTTGGGAAGAGACAAAATAGACTTTCCTCTGTTTTCTTGGGAAACACAAAAATGAATATGTTACCTCAGCAGAATTAATCTTACATGGTATAGGAAAGCTTTAAGAAATATGTCTGCCACCCTGAAATGAATTTTTGTGCAAATCACCTCTAGGTAGTAACCAGTCACCCTCCTTGCCTCTTGTCCTGCTTCTTGTCTCATGATGCTACTAGTATTATTTGTAAATGGATTTCTGTAGCTTTAAAATACATTAATATTATCACAGTTAAATGTAGTCTGTCTATGCCGACAAGGTAGTAATCTCCTTAGGTTTCTGGTTCTCTTCATATTATGTCTTTAACAATGCTAAGCTGGTGGCTGGCGCTTAGTAAGTAATATGGCATCAGATGACAAGTTCCTCAGTGTAAATGATGTCTGAATAACAAACACTGAAAGGTCTAAACCAGGTTGTTTTTTCAGTCTGACCTTGAGTTCTCACTTGAAACTATTTGACAGTGTTGCTCACTTTTTAAAAATACACCTATTGGAGATATTTTTGTAACTGAAATCACTTTAAGCTTTCAGTTGAACTACCTCTCATCATGCATAGCAACGTCACTAGCACCAGCCAAAAAACCCTGATTGTGCTGGGCCTGATTCTCATTTACATTAAGATCCTTACATATCTCTCTGGCTAGATAAAGAACTTTTATACGGTATGTAAATTACACAAATGCTCACTTAAAACCTAGTATGAATTATATAGAGATTTGCACAAGCTTTAAGCATGTCGTACACTGACAGAACTCGATGTAAATTAGTTCTTGATATAAACAAGAATCAATCCCCTTCTCTCACGTTCCTAATATATCTATTATGTTGGAGATAATTTGTGGTTTTGCTTGAAGAAATGCATACATGTGGGTTTTGTTTTTTTTTCATTTCCCTCAAAAACAGCTTAACTGCAAAAGATGCAGATGAGTGTCTTTCCTTTTGTTTGCCAGTCTCCTTATTCCACTGCATTTGAGACATATAAATGATGCTGTGAGATAAAACTAAATTGTGCGGGCAAAAGAAAAAGGATCTGAAAAGAGCTTTACTTCCCTGTGGAGCAGTGAGAGACTGACCTCATGTGGCGTGAAACCAAAGTTGCCAGGGGAAATACAACAAGAATAAAACTCTGAATAAACTGAGTATCTCTGAATTTTTTTTCTCATGCATTTCTGATTTTTATTAGATGCTGCACCACTTATATTTAAAATAATATTAGTTTGGATAGTTTGTAATGTGATTGCTGATAAGAAGCTGACCGGTGTCTGTATTCCCAAAGACTTTTTTGTGTCCTGGAAGCGATGCTCTAACAAGCTGACCCCAAGACAGCAGGCTAGGAGTGGAGGCCCAATTATCCTGGTTGCTGCCTGTGCATGATTTTACTTGAAATGAGTAGGAGTTTCATGTGAGCAAGTGACAGGATAATCAGTCTTGGTTTCTAAGCCCTTTCTGGCACTTCCCCAACAGCATGCTCACTCTGTGCCTTCACAGCCTTGCTCTGTAAAATGAAGAGAGTGGTTATGAAAATTATGGAGTGGTACCGTGCAGAATGGGAAGGGTATTCCTAGCCTGTATATTTTTTACAATCACAAATGATATTAATACTGGAGACTTCTGAGTCAGTCCTGTTGGCCTGATTTATCAATGTATAAGGAAGCATCCAGGTGTATGGATAACAAAAGGAGATTTTGTTATTTTGAAAAGTCTCTCTTTTAAAATAAATAACATGCACTTAGTTTTAAAGGATTTAGGGGTGTGGTGGTTTAGCCCTCGTCACCATAGAGTTTATGGACTCTCACAGGAAAATTGCTTAAAAATCCTTTAGACAATTCAAGTGAACTTTAAAAACTATCCCCATCCTGCAAAGACTTCTCCTGTGTGCTTAATTGTATTCTTTCTGTTCTTCTTGTTGACTTAAATGTCTGAAATAACAAAGGCCTGTAGTATTTTCTACAGGTACGCTGAGCTCTATGTGACAAACCTTCAATTTTCTTCTTTACAGATTCTCTTGGAACCAGGGGTGATACAGGATGTCCTAGCAGCTGGGAGTCATTTGCAGCTGCTGGAGCTTCTCAGTTTATGTTCTCACTATCTCATTCAGGTGAGGCTTCTCTGCCTGATTATCAGCCATTTCTGTTTGGTAAACTCTCATTTCAAGCCTAATTTCATTAGCACAATACCTGGTGTAACCTAAACAGCAATAAACTGGATTTCGGGAGACCTGAATTTTGAGTGTAAGTGGTAGGTGCTTTCTCTTCCCGTCCGTTTTGTCCACTTCAGTCCTGAAAACAAGGGTGGTCAACTGATTAGTATAAGTACATGGGAGTTTGATTCCCTCTTTTGCCAGAGAATTTGTTGTCTTCTGCCTCAGTTTACCCAAAGTTAAATATTTTTCTATTGCAGTCATGAGTGTTGTGAAGCATTCAGATGCATAAGTGTTCACAACAGAGCATTGATGCATATTCCAAGGCACTACTACCTCTCACTGAAGGTATAGGGCTTATTACAGTGGCACCTTATTCTCAACTGGCCTCGTGCCCATAATGCTGATGATATTATCAACATTAGGCTGTCATTATGAAGCAAAAAATCTGAATCCAGTAAAATAATTTTTTTTTTTGTGCTTGACTTGTACAGGAGATGGCTCACAATGATAGCAAGAACATAACTTTAATGTGTATCTATGAAAGGCCTTAAAAAAAAACCAAACGGCAATAGCAATTCTACAGTACTGTTTCCTTTCCTTTGTATTTTTTCAGTATTGTTTCTGAAATAGAGTGCGTTGGCTGTATCTGTGCAACAGTTGGACATGGAAATGGATGTCAGCACAGTCCTCTCCATCTGCACTTGCCTTCCAACAGCTTAACTGCCTTTGAACAATCTGAGTGTGCTTGGCAGCACACTGAGCTACTGAGTACCCTAGGCATGCAGGATCTCATGTTAAGAGCTCCAGGACATACTTGAAGGCTCTGTGTCTTGCGGATAAAGAGTCTGTTCTTTGAGTGTTAGCCTTAGGGAAGCCTTCAAAATGCATGTTCAGACAATAAGGTGGTATTGATTTGTGCATTATAAATTGATTAGAAAGTTAAAGGAGCTGGTAGAGTAGTGCAATTTATATCAGTTTGTTTTCAGGAATGCAAGGAGGATTTAATTTTTCTGAGAAAATAGATGTGGTATGTATTGGGAAAGATGGTTGGTTTGAGAAATAAGAAATGTGAGATGCCAAATAAGCCCCAAAATCATTTGGCCTACCAGTTGTCAGGCATGCATGGGAAGGGGTTACTGTAATGAGAAAGAAGATACAAGTCTAACATCAGTAGTCATGCAGTGTATTTAATGCCCCCCTAACAAATCAGTCAGTGTGAGCATGTCTCTGCTACTTACATGCTCTATTTTTGTCAGAAATTGAACCAAATAGACCATTGCAGCAAAGAAACTAGGGGAAATATTAAAAAGTAGGGAAGAAGTTGAGTATTGTAGTGCTGGTGAGGTAGAGATGTGAGGGGACTGTAGCAAAGGAGCAGGTACATGACCAACGTTAAGTCCTTGTGCTAACTTCTTCCATGACTTGTGTTGAGTAGCCTCTGGTATTTGTAGCTCTTCCCTCAGCACTATTTTAGTGCTTTTAATCCCAAAGTCACTGCAGTGGAAAGACAACTGTAAAATTGTGCTTTGGATCTCATCCTTGATGTGCAAGCCATAGTCAAGTATTCAGGAACAGGCTGCTAATGAATGTAAAAAACAAAACAAAACCAAACCACATCACTTCTCCCCCTCCCCCCACCAAAAAAAAACCCCTGGAGTGAGCAAATATTGCTGCCAAATTATTCTGTAATTAACAGACCAATAAAAATTCTCTGGAGGTGACAGTCAATATGCAGTTACTCAAATGATGTGAAAGAGCTGTGTTGTACTTTGAGTAATGTGCCGAGGTAGGGTAACTGGAGCTACACCGATGTAAATATGAAGAAGTGGGACCCAGTGTTCAGATTTACAATGATGGCGGTAGGGAATAAGGAGTAGAATGTGTGTTGGGAGACAGAGAGCACTGGTAGTTCTGTGAAGTATTTTTGAATCAGTGTGTAAGGTTTTGAATCTCTATGGACATCTGTGGGATTACTGTAGCTTGCATCCTGTCAGGCTCCAGACTGTATGTTACTATTTTGACAGTGTTTTGTTTTTTTTTTTACCAGATTCACCTCAACAAGGCATATCTGTAGACAGTTTTGCAGTCTGAATAGATCATTGTAAGAATTTGTCTTCTTTGTTTGCAGAGTTGTAGTCCATGCAAGTAATCAACCTTGAGTAGCTGTGTAACCCTTTTTAGCAGAGGCTAACAAGATATTGTGCATAAAGACTGTGATATCTTTCAAAATTCAGATGAATTATATCAAATATCTATTTATGTTCTACATACTACTGAGTGATTTTTAAAATATCTATTGCTTTATTTTAGTACGATCTAAAAATCAAAGTAGTTTTAAATTCCTTAAAGCCACATATCCTTGCTGCAGTTGGTAACTGGGGTGTCTTGTCACCCCACATGCTATGATACAGATGCTAGGAAGAGAATAATGCTTGCCCTTTCTCTTCTTTCTTACAAGTCTGAGTGCTGCAGAGTTCTTAACTTACAATACTAGTGAATTTCTTTCATGCTGTTTTGAGCTGTTCAGAAATCATGGACTCAACTTAGTTTAGTATAAATTCAGGAAATATAGTATGTAAGATCTAACTGTCATTTATTACTGTTGTGTGATGATGACACAGTTTTAACTTGTTAGGATTGTCTTTAATTGTTTGGATTGGACCAGGCTTTTCCTGTATAAAAGTGCTGCTCTTATTATGAGAGCTTGTTCCAGCTCTTCTCTCTCTCTAGATGTTCTAGCTTATGAGTTTATTGGAGCTCAAGACAGTTTCATCTCTTCTTGATGCTTTTGTCTGCAGCCTGCAATTATTCCACAGATTTCAATAAGATTTTTTTTTTTTTTTTTTGCTACAAATGCAGTTGGAGTAGTCCATACGCATATATTCCAAGGCATATTTGTAGTCTGTGAGGTTCCAGAGAAGACTGTACTGATCTAATTCATTGAAGATGATTGGCAAAGTGTCTAATTATCAAAGACTATTTGCAGTGCACCGGGGGCAGATTCATTTCCAGCCAACGCTGACTTTTATATTCACTGATCTTTAAGGAATTTCCTTTCAGTTGTCTCAGAACAAACAAGATGTTATTTTGACTATAAGACAGATCCTCTTTCTTATAGACCAACTAACTTAGAGAACTTAAATTTGTTGATAAATCTCAAAAAGATTTCTATAACAAATTGTTGTAGAAATCACGATGAATCACGATTATGGTGTATGGTGTTTTTATGAAGAGTTTTTGGTCAAAGGAAAGACAGAAAAAAGGAGAGAAACATTCTTTCTCCCCACTCCCAATTAGATAATACCCATCTATAAGACGTTAATGATAGCATGACACAATAGAGGTTTCTGACACAATTGCTAGTTTACTAAATGTGTTTTAGTCATCTATAAATTTCACATTATCAAGTGCTTTGTAGCATCTAATATTGGTTCCATTTTCTCATTGGACAACTTATTCTCATTTGGATTGATAATTTACTGATTTTTATTTTTAAAGAATTGTAGATTCTTGTAGATATTTTCTCTACTTGCAAACAAGAGAAATGCCCACACATTCCTTACTTGAGATCTTAATTCCTGCTTTGTGTTGTGCAGATTTCTCCCCCTGCTTCAGCAGTGTCATACCTTGAATTATGATTACTCCTCAGCCTTTGCTGTTCAGGGGTTTTGTTTTTAGCTTTGTTTGTAGAGGTGGACATTTTTGAAGCATACTGATGTATTTTTTTTTTTTGAGATACATACATATTCATTAATCTCTCCAATTATGTCATCTGCGTAATTCTCAGGTACTTTAAACATTGAAACAAGACTTGAAATCTCACATGTCTATCTCAACCTAAACAAATGGTAAGGCAGTGTGATTGTTCTTAGCTATATTGTTGCTACATAGGTGTTTAAAAAAAGCAAAGCTGAAGACTTGAGCTTTGTGTATCTTGAGTTGCGCTGAGATCCATGGTCATCATGCACGCAGCATTTGCTTACAGAGTGCACATCCAGTTCTCTAAGACTCTTGTTTCCTGAGTTCCTCTTCCAGCTCAGATGGATTGTCAGTTTTGGCTGAGCATTTTCAGAGGAGGCTTAATGCAGAGCTGCAACCAACAGGTAGACTTTGAAATGTAATGGAAATGAGTCATCTGAATGTCTTGTTTCCCTTTTAAAAGTTTTAGCTGTTAGTGTTCCAGTGGACCATAACTGTCCTACTATGATGTTGGAAAAGGCAAGAGAAAGCTAGTTGAAGGCTTTGAATGTGATGGAGACCTGAGAATGGACTTCTTAAATGGAGCTATAGAGAACATGGTATTAGTTAGTGTGTTTGTCATAACCTATTTTGCACTTTAAAGCTTGTGAATGTTTTTCTGAAGGGTATACGATGATTTTATTCTTATCAAGAGAATAACTGTGTTAAAAGATTTATTCAGAACATAGAAATGTTTGTTTCATAAATATGTCTGAGTTATAACTGATTGTAGATATAAGAAGTTTTCTTTTTCCTCAGTTATTTGTGTATTCAGTACCAGAGAGAGCCACAAACTGCAAATTACTTCAACAATCAGAGTCTTAATAAGGAGGGAATGCTATTGAGCATACAAGTTTTTAATGGAATTTCCTTCTGCTGATCAACATCAACTCAATAGTTTGTGGCAATTACTGGTTAGTAACCAGTTTTTAAAACAGATGTTGATTTACACTGGCATTCAGAGTCCTGGGACATGCCTGTCTGTATTTGAAATCTTAAAGCTAAGTGATTTTTCTGTAATTTCTAAAGGCCAGTATTATTGTTTTCACTTGAGTTCTATATATCCGCCTGATAAACATTCAAGGTAATAGGGTGCTAGGTGTGAGTGAGGGGTTTAGAAGTTGCAGAACTGTCTAAAGCAACCCACTCGTTTCTGAGAGGCAGGACATAGCATGATTGTTAGCATTTATTCCTTTAACTTTCTACTGCCAGATCAGGCACATTTTGTGAAGAACAAATCAATTTTACATACTGGACAGAGTTTGAGATATCTCCTGTTATGTTTATTGGTTGGACAGTTGCCTGTGTTCAATACAGCTTTATTAGAAGTGATGTTAGCTGACTGTCCTTGTACTCAATGCGGGAGATCATTGCCTGTTCTCACAGTAGCTAGGAGAAGGAAGTATAGTAGACATGAGGAGTCATCTTGAATGCCATTAAATTTCCCCTGACTGTTAAAAATTGTTCTTGGGATCATAAATGTCTTTTTTTTTTTTTTTTTTTTTTTTAATCAAGGGAAGTTCTAAGGTTGATGCCAGTTTTCTCTTTCGTTTTAACTGCATTAAGTTCCCTGGTAAATGATAAAAGTACTAGGTTACCTTTTAGAAACTTCATTACAGTGGATAGAAGTTGGCCACAGGTGTATCTGCCTGCCCACTACTGATGTCGGTTGTAGCATCTTTAAAGCAGGATAATTTAAGCTGAAAAGAACATTTTAGGTGAGTGATTAAAATGAGCCTGAAAAAACAGCACTGTAGAGCAGCAGTCAATTGGAATTTTCTTGGTGCCTCCTCTGTACTGTATGCTCTGGTTTCTTGTGTGCAAAAGCAGACAGTGTGCAGGATCTGGCCTGGAATTAAAATATTAGATTAATCAACTCACAAATGATAAAATAAGACCTCCTGGGATAATTAGTAATAATTGAAGCAGGCAAATTGTCTTGAGTAGGGGCATTTGATTTTTTAACCTTCTACTGTAATGGTCAATCTACACTCACGAAACAAATTTTTTTTAAAGGTGTAGGAGCACCTAATGATCTAGATATGTTCTTCTACTAATTGTGGACTATTTGAATGCATTTATGGATTGAAATATGTTACTATTTTTAAAAGGAAGAAGCTACAAATAAATCTGAATATAGAATTAAAAGGAGTGTGTGTGGTTTACATATGTGGTAGAGCCAGATCTTCAAAGCTATTTATTTTTCTTAAACCTAACTTCTCCATTTGGAACTGTGCCAACAACACAGTCCAAACTTTCACTAAGATACACTCCTTCAGAGATGAATTAATTCTTACACCAGAGATTGAGAGCATCACCTTTGTATTGCTGGAAGCCCCAGCTCTGTTGGGATTTTAGCTCCAGGGTTTTTCATACAAGGCAAATTAAACTGCTAGAAAAAAAAAATCTAAAGGTCACCTAGCAACCAAGGCTTGCCTTTTTTTAACTAATACTGAGTTTTTAATCTAAGTACACACATGCACGCTCTCCACACTCCCCACCTCTCCAGAATTAGAGTGATGTTTTATAAAGCTGCCATCATCGAACTTGAGTCCATCAACTTTATCCCATGGTGGGAAGAGTGACTTTCCCATGCCAAGAATACAAAGTAGACAGAAATAATGTCATCTTGCATTTTGCTGATTTTCAGTGTTATGCAACCAGTTGTTGCTGTGCTAGCTTGCTATTTTTTGAAGGAGCATGTTTTGTCAGCTGTTGAGCTATTGACAGTCATTAGGAAAGTTTTTGTACAAAGCTCAAAAATAACTTTGGGAATTTATTTCGTCTCTCTCTTTAACATACAGGCACATTACAGAGATACAGATTTATATACATGAAATGTGAATGCACTATTGAGGATTCCAACTTAGAATGGGACTCGGAAAAAAATGAGGATGGTTTTCTCTATTTTTCAGTTGATGTCAGTGAGGAAAGTAAAAATGGTATACCGAGTCACTTTGAATCCCATTCTTACTGTAATCCACTTGCTGCTGTTGAGCTGCATTGTGATAGTGGATATTCTGCTCCTGGCACATTTTTAGAGAAAGTGGTGCAACTGCAGTCAGGAACCTGTTAGCTTTCGTATGTGTGTACTCTGCTTTTCCTAACAAAGTAATAGTTGGCAGAGGTGAACTGGAACTGCTGATGGATGTGTGAAAAATGCTGCTGGAGTGTCTGTTGCTGGCAAAATTAAAGCTCCCGAGCTGTCTAGCTAGTTCTATTGATATACACATTGCCAGTTTTCAGAGAGGTCACAAGTTAGGAAGAGGGTAGATACTGCTACATCTTCCTTCTCTTTGCAATTTCTGTCAGGAAGGGAGAGAGCTTTGGTGTGTGTTTTAAATAGGAACAAAGCAGCTGTATTGCCCCACTATTTCCCTCCCTGCCCTTCTCATGTTTTCTTTCTTACCAATGTGGCCTCCTTACCTGACCTTTCTGTCCCTCAGCCCCTGCTTCTGGAATCTTTCTAGTGTTTTTATAAAGCTATAAACAGAGGCTGATGAATCCCAGAATGCTTAGTGTACGAAATTCTTCTTTGATTTTATTACCATCTGATCAATACTAATGTTTTATGTCCCCCCAGTCCCTCCCGCCCTCCAATGTCTTCAGCTTTTAATTCCCCTTACTAATTAAGGCAATTTAGAAGCATGAACCCCCAAAATGGCAGTGTTTGTAGTTGGGTAGTGCAGCTCCGCTTATCCACTAGTGTCCTCGTGCCCAGCTAGCAGTCTGGCAGAAAAATTTGTCTTCTTGAAAGATCTGAAACCAAAAAGGCTGAATGGCTGACCTGGAGTTGAAATAAGGCAGTGGGGGCCCTTCCTCACCAGGCGTGGGCAGCAGGTGGCAGTGTGAGTCCGTAACAGTTTGAGCAGATAAATTCGAGCTACAATCAGAAAAAATGAAAAGAAAAATAATTTATTTTTACTCTGTATTAGTCTTCTGACCTAATCAGTAAAAAAGTCATTATTCACACAACACTGGGCAATATGCATTGTAATTTTTAACAAATAATAGGAAACTGTTAATGTTTTCACAGGAAATACAGTTCTGTCTTGTACAGCAATGGTCATTTATCACTGCACTTTGTGAAATCACTCATTTGTTCTAATTTGAATGTAAATGACTCTAAGGTTTTACAAATAAGGTGACAGACTCACATAAATGTAATTGCAGGGTTCATCTCTCTCTTTTTATATATCACTCATTAAGTTATGAATTAAATACATCGTATTAAACCAGGGGCATGTCCAATGATGATATTGTAATGGCAAATTACTCTATGCTATTAGAGGTGTATTTTTTATTCATGGACATTAATTTGTCATTAAGCAGCATTAGTTTAGCACTTTTATGTGGAAGACGTGACCTGAAAGAGGAGACTTACAGTTCTAATGTGGAAGAACAGGAATACAGGCACCAGATATACAGAGCTGCTTTTACCTTCTGTGAAGAAGCAAAGGGACGTTTTATTTAGATTTACTTTCATCTAAGGCAATTTGAGTTGTTAAGCCATTTTAGCAGAAGTATTTCTGAAACATGAAAATGCTTTGGCTGTAACATATTTACCAATATGGGAAAAGCTAGAATGCTAAGTACGAAATGGTGCCTATAAATCATTTGTAACCTCTGAACCCAAAGAGAACATTGGACTTGAAGTGAGTTACAGTCTGATTTTTATCTGAGAAGTATCACTGTGGTAGAGAGTTAATTGTCCATCTTTTCTTTCCTCTGTTACTGGCTTAGCCAAGATAGAACTGATTTTTGTTCCTTCTTAATTATGAAGTAAATATCTTTTATCTCCTCTGTACTTTGTGTTTTTAAACACACTTATTATTTTCACAGCGATCAATTTCAAGTTTGAAATGTTAAACAGGACCTGAATCCTTCTTAAGAAAATGAGTGAGAAAATGTGTTGTTTGATGAAATTTGAGAGGCAACTTGGCACTTGAAGTATTAAACTGATGAAAATAGTGAATGACTCTATCTGCTCCATCTTCAAAAGATATTAAAAAAGACCTTGTAAATTTTATTTTCGTTTTACAGTCAGTTTAATAGAAGAGACTTTCCTTTGAAAATCTGATTTACTTAATGGTGGAGGTGGACTACAGTCATAAGGATTCAAGTTGATGCATCCCCCAGTTTGACAGTATTTTCTATGTATAGTATTTTGTATTTTAGACTTTTCTTTTGACCATCTCTCGTTAAAGGCAAAATGTCTGAACTTGAAATGAATCTATGTAGTTGATTCCTGCCCCATTATATATTATGTTTTTTCTGATGATTTAATCATTACTGTTTGATCCATTTATCTGGACTTCTCACAACATGCTCAGCTAGTGTGTTGTGCTAGTTGTAATGAAAATTATCTAAGCCTAAAGTGTACATAAGTAGTTTCAGAAACGGAAGTACCCCAAGTTATCATCTAATTTTAACTACTGTTAAATACTATTTCAGTACTTAGTAGAGAAATATTTTTCACTGAACTATTTCAGTTTGTAGGGGAGCACAAAGAAGGAATCAAGTTCCATGTAAGGCTGTTGATGTTTTCCAGTAGATCTCTTAGCAGCGCTAAATGAGACAGCATTTTAGCACGTTCCATCATTTACAGTGTTTTATTTGCACAACTGCATAGGAGTAGAATTTGCTGGAGAACCAGTATCTTGCTTCAGAATTGTAATGTAGACTAATTCTATTTGAAACAAAACCTCCATTTCTGCCCAGGGTATTGAACAGGCCTTGAACTCAGAATGAATATAAATAAATGTATACATGCTGTCTTACTGAATCTTCAGCCAATATGTAATCAGAGCTTTGAAAGTTATAAATTGTCGTTATTCATCTCACTAATTCTAAAAATTAAAGATAAAAACCTAAAGATTAGTCGTATCAACAGCTTTATTGACCATCAGTAATGTCCTGCTAGTGTTTTATACCAAACTGAAAAATATTTGTGACTTTATTCAGGTTTTTTTCCTGTGTAATCTATTCTAAACATCTGTTTATTAATTTAGAGGAAGTTGTTGCTAGATTTCACATCTGTTTCAATGCCTTACAGTATTTGTGATTTCTACCACAGTGTGTCTAAATGCATAGGTGGCATTGGATCTTGAATAACTAAAGCCAGGACTTTTATTTGCAGTTCAGCAAATAAAACTGGAATTGTCCCTATGGTAATTTTATAGGAACTGTTGTGCCCTCTAGATTAGAAGAGTAGTAATATATTGGCTGGACTTTCCTCATAAACACTTTGATCTTGTTGTGAAAATTTCCAAAGCCACTCAAAGGAGATTTTTTCTAAATTTCATTTCAGTATTTTCTCTTTGTTTACCATAAGCCACGTGTTCTAATTATATATGCAAAAGGCCTTGAATTTCCATAGTGTCTAAGCATACTTGTTTACTTACCATGGGGAAAGTATTGTATTAACCTCAGGTAAGTTCAGCACCTAAAACACATTGGGTTTGGAATTCCCACGGACTTGAAATGTCATGTTGTGGATATGGAGAAAGCTAGGGGGACAGGCCCAATGTCATATGCCAGGCCCAAAATCAGTGTTTATATGTGCTTGTATTTTGGTTTTGCCTGCCTCCCAATATTTTTAATCATATTTATGTATTATCATCTTTGTGGGAAACTGAAATATGCAGGGAATTATATATTTTTATATATATATATATATTATATATATGATGACAAGGACCCCTAGAGATTGATGTTTAATTTTTACTATAACTGAATATTTGAAAGTATTTGACCATCTAGATGCTGCTGGGAGTCTTAACTTGCACATACGTCATCCACCATTGGTAAAAAGTCCTAATCAAGTTCTGGACCCGTATAGCACCATTCACACCTAGACCAAGAGCTGAACAGATTAATGGAACTTCTTGAAAAGGAATAAAAGAAGTAGCAAAAATGATCAGTGTTCGTGGTGAATAGTTTGGGGTGGGGAAAAACAAGCAACATTAGTTATATATAACCTTGATAGGCTGCTGTTAGTATTTTTCTTTTAAATGTGGTTGAAATCTTTGAAATTTGGATATTTTAGCAACTTCCTTATTAAAATTTGTATTTGAAAAGGACTAATTTTTGTACCATTGCATGGAATAATAATTGACTAAAAACTTTTTCAGTAAGCTCTAATTATTTTTTAAACAGTGACTGTTCTTGTTACATTAGCTGTAGAAGTACATTTTTTTTTTTTTTTTAAGTAACTGAGCTATGTCCCTCCTCTAAATACCCTTCCAATTTTCTGTTAAAGGGTGTCTAGCTTCGATTCATTCTGTATTTGTTTTGTATTTAAAGCGGGATACAGAACAGGGGTCTTCAAATACTTCAGGATTTTTGAGATTCTGGCAAGCATCTGTAGTTGTGAATGCTTAGAAGCTGGGCCTACAATGATCTATTCTGCTTTTAAAGGTGATATCTTCAAGGTGAAATCTTGAAGCAAGAGAGAATTTCATATGATACATTGATTAAATGTTGTTCTCTTCTGTGTTTCTGTGGGGAAAAAAGCTTTGGTGATAAAGCACAGACTGTTAGCTGTTTGAGATTTAGGGGGTGTTTAGGGGAATTTATTTTTTTATTGGTAAGGACTGCTAGAAATTAAATGGCATGGTCTTTGAAGGCTCATGCCTTCCTGATGCTTAGCACCTTCAGCATGTGTTAGTTTGGGAGGAGTTGCGACTTGTTTGGCACTACTGAAGGTCACATGTAGGAAATGTCAAACTGGACGTTGAGTCAAGGTCCATTTTTTACATTTGAGCTTTGTCCTTTTCTAGGTTTTCTGGTTTTGAGCGTTGTACTTATAATTTCTGACCAAGAGAGTGATAAGTGAATCTCCAGTATTTGCTTAAAATACAAGCAAATCCCCCTTGATCCTCACATGTACTGAATTTTTTTTTTTTAATTCATTGATGCTTCCAGAGCTTTTAAAGTTTTTTACTTTTTTTTCTCCATGTGAGCTACCACTATCTATTTTTATCCTGTTTACCTCCTGAAATCAGTTCTGATTGTTATGTAGTAAACCTACTAATCAGCACAGCTCCTGGTCATGGAAAAGAGAGACGTTCCTTTCACTACATAAATTTAAGGACAGAGTGTTTTAGACGGTTTTATTTTACAAACATATAATGCTTATACAAAACATGTTACAGACATTTTGCTGATATATTGACCTGTATAAAAAACTTTAAATTGTGTTAAAGTTAGGGGTGGGGTAACTGCTAGAGCACTGGAGTGGATTCCAAGCATTGGAGGTTCTGTTTTCTGTATCTTGTCCATCGTGGGAAATCTTTTAAATTATTCTTCAACTCTGTCATTTTTCTCTGTAAAATGAGAATTTGCCTTGGCTTATTGCTGTAAGCAAAAAAATTTCGTAGTGAATTTTGAGCTGAGGTCAGATATTGCAGGAGCATAGAGATACCTGAACAAATGACAGTTTCCCAATTAAAATTGAAATATTGCCTTTTTATCATTTGCATACTTATAATCAGGTTCTTTTAGCTGCTGAGTACCCTCATATCTTCCTGCAGCTGCAACAAGTCTCTGGCTTTTCAGAGGAATGTGAAACCGTATACCCTCAGAGGTCAAATTGCACAAATATTTCCTTCTTTATTTGTACAGACAACTGGCAAAAAAATGGTTTATTGCAGTCCTTTTTTCAATGCAGAGATGCAAATTGTTCATAATCACACTAGGGCAATGCAAACAGTCCTGTACTTCCTAGTCCGGTGGCCGGGGTAACTTTGATCCTCCATTCATGAGCCAGAAACTATTTTCTGAAAAATTGATCAGAACTTCTTTGCTTTCCTGTATTCTCTCCATTTTATAAATGTCTTTGATCAAGATCAAATCCACCAGGAGTCTTTCTGTAAAAAACTAAGTTGAGCACCTTAAATCTTGCAAGGTTGGTTTTCCAGCCTGTAGTATTTTCATATCCTTAAAGCGTGGACTTCAGAACTGAGACCAATATTTGAGCAGTAGCCTTAAAAACACAGTGTTGAAGCAGCAAGAGGGTTTGTTTCTTTTATTGGACAGTACTTGATGTGCATTTTATGACATGAGCCTTTTTTTTTTTTGCCACAGCACTTTTCTGAAAACTGATATTGCTATTTATGACTGCTTCTTAGTGCCTCCTGATGGCCTGTAAGTGTTGTTCCAAACAGAGCCTGGTGTATTTTCTGTATCAACTATGTTACTGGTTCTCAGATATGTTTTAAATTATTTTTTTTCTTTTTAATGTAATGACTTTGCCAGGAAAGCCAGACAATACTCATATTCTGTCATTCTCATAATTTGTTACTTCACTGCTTTTGCAGAGTCTTCTGCAAAAGCAAAACTTACCATTCTCTAGTTCAATTAAACTGTTAACAGTATTGGACCAAGAATCAATTCCTTGAGGACTCTTCTGGAAGTTACACTGCTTTGTAACTTACTGTTAATAACTTCGTTCTCAGATTGTCATTGAACATTTAAGATGCATCCTACTAAAAGTATGTAATATATTAAATGTATGAAATATTACAATGCTCAGCTTTCTCTAATACCGGTTGTGTTAAATTTATCCCATTTTATTCTGCCAATATTTCTTGTAAACTTGGGAAAATGAGTTCTTTTGAGGTTTCCAAAAAGTAAGTTCCCCTACTGATGCCTTATTACTTTCATACAAGTCAAATGTTAGTAGAGAGCTGGGGTGATGTGATTCTTAACAATGCATTAGGAACAACTGATTTCAAATTGGTGACTGATCCTGCTTTGTCTGTCAGAATGATACTCACTATTCAGCCTTTCTGTAGTGTCACATACTACCTTAAAATTCTGATAAATTTGTTTTGCTTTGAGTTGTTTAGCAAATATTTCTGAGATCTGAATTTGTCTGTGTTAATTAACCTGTCATTCCATACATTTTAGACAGTTTGTTTCATTCTCTAGTGATATTAGATATCCAGCTCACTACAGTTACCCTTTTCCAATTCTTCGTTTTTAGATGTGTTTGTTAGCTTTGTAATTCTTAAGCATTTAGTGACAGGCTGTTGTCTGGGATTCTGAAGCAGAGACAAGTTTTTAAGAAAAGTGGTCCCTTGCTGGGTTTATTACAGAGCACACATATACATCATTGAAATGTTCTAGAAATAAAATGTCATTAAAAGATTCTGGAGCAGAGTTGTTTGAATCATATTATATAATCTTTGCACATGAACACCTCCCCTGTTCTTATTTATATCTAGTGTTAACATTAGTATATTGATGATTTTGGAATATGCTCCCTGTTTGTTCTTTAGCGCAACATCATGAGTGTTGACTTCCTTTTTTAGTTAGTGACTATCATGCTGTTATCCATCTTCATCATTATTCATTTATATTTCTGCAGAACAGTTGGAGGAACTATCAGCCAGCCTCCTTGAGAAGCCATGTCTTCTCTGGATTGTGATTCTAACTCTCCTGCTAGGTTCCAGTACTATTTGCCCCTTATTATCTCAGGGCTTCTTGTCTGGATCTGCTCTCCTGTTCTTTGGTCTGTTTTGTGTTGGGTTTTTTTTGATTGTTTGGTTGTTTGGTTTTTTTTTCATACTTCTGCATTTGAAAGCAATATTGTTTTTCTCTGACCTGCCAGGGCTCCAAAGTGGATCCTAAGCAGCACAACAGAAACAGACTTTTAGCCTTCAGGTTTTATTATTGTGATTTGGCCCACAGTGGACAATGATGCAGACAGGATCTTGCTTTGGTGTGGAATAGATTAGGGACAGAGCAACTAGAATGGGATGAGATTTTTAGCTGCGAAGTTCAAAGAAGTGATTACTGAGCACATCCAAAATATTTCTTGAAGCAGATGAAGGGGGTCAACGGAAGTTTTTCACAGTGAAGGCAACTTCTACAAGCTATTTCCATTCTGAATATGTTTAATGTGGAAGAGCAATGGCCTTTTCCTGTCAGTCTCATTCTGTGTAATACTCTTTTTGAGGTGTTTTCAAGAGGTTTTAGTGGAGGTGAGGATTAAGAATGAAAATCACACTTTAACATACTGTGTATTAGAAACGTATTTTCTACTTGTATTTTCACTGTGTTTGAAAGTTTTCATACTGTATATTTATTTAAAACTTACCTTTTTTCAGAATATTAAGAGGATTTCCTTGCCTAGTTTTGAAAAAAATCTTAAGAAAATTATTGAAATAATTTTTCCCCCAATAAGTAACTGGTATATACCAGGACAAATACAAGATCTGTTATTCAAATATAAAAAAAAAAAAAAAAAGCAGTTGGAAAAATAATTCTGGAGCATCCTCAGTAGAATCTACTGCATCTCAGTGGATCATACTCGATTCCTATTCATAACATGTTATATTATTTCTGTCCTGCCTAGCAGACGGAAGGGCTGTTACTGTGTCTCACTTGAGGACCAAATTTATAGAGAATTTTTGTGTATTAAATCATAGAATGGCTTTGAGCTACTAACGTGGTACCATCATGAAAAAGGTAGTTCGAGTCTAGGATATTTCATGCAAGGTAATTTATAAAGCTAAGGAAGTATTAATGCTAGTGTACAAAGTACTGTTGAAAAATCAGGAGAACTGCGAAGAGTTTGCCTGCAGAGAAGAATAAATGAAGTCAAACTGGGAGGGATGTAGAAACGGGCAACTAAGATGATCAGGCAAGCCTGTTTTACGTGAGGAGATTAAAAGAGCTTGGCTTGTTTAGTCTAGCAAAATGAGGGCTGAGTAAGAATATGATTGCTTTCTGTAAATATATCAAGGGGATAAATACTGGAGGAGGGGGGAGCAGGGAGAGAGAGTGTGCTGTTAAAACGGAAAGATAATGTTGGCACAGGAACAAATGCATATAAACTGTCTGAGTAAATTAAGCTGGAAATTAGGGATTGGAATCTCAAAATCAGATGAGCCTTCTCATAATAGTAGTTGGGAGCAAGAACAGAGCGAGTTTTAGATTGATCTTTCTTAATTTATGACAAAGATGATTTAATGAGCTTGTCCAGTACAGCAGGGGAATAGGCTTCCACTCCTGTATCCTCATGGCCTTAAACTGTTATTAGAGTCTGCAAAATAATTGGAAGTGATACTATTGTACAGTCCTATTTTTCTTTATTATTCTTGTTGATGGTAAGTAATTTTTTAACTACTACTCCTGTGAACTTTGAGTTTCTAATGGACAAAACTTGCTCTTTCAGGATTAGCAACAAAAAACCCCACCAAACTGAACATTTACCATAAATGGTTGCTGGTAGTTGATGGATTAGCTAAGTAGTTTTCAGCTTTCCTCAAGGTATCTAGTAACTCTGAAGAGTTAGCAAAAATATAAACTAATGAAACATCTGTAAAGACTATGTACCAATATTCTGTGATTTCTGCTGGAGTAAAGAAAGCAGGATTATGTCATTCCTCATAACACATTTGAAGAAAAGACAGGCTCCCGTAGCTGGCAAATACTGTAAACATTGATAAAGCTGGTGAAATCCTCCCTTTGGGTTTCTACTGTCTGAAATGGTAAAAAAGGACCAAGTGAAGGCTTAGATGATCTCCATGTTCCGTTTCATCCCTATATTTTAATTTTTTTAATAATGCTGATTGCTATAGTTATCTTGCCAGGAATACCTGGCAAGATGTGAAGCCAGGTGAGGTGTAAAGCTTTTCATTCGGGGAGTTTCTGTGTCAGGTGCAGTTAAAGAAGATAAAAATAATAATCCCGCAGCAGCATCTGTTTAGCAAGGGAAAGCAGCTATTGAAAACTCCGCAGAACCTTACCTGTGATTGTTCCAATGGTACTATCAAACTTTAACTTGTGTAGTCTTAATGTTTCAGTATTGTATTTCTTTCCATGATACGCGTAATCATGTATGCAATATATGAAAGGTGTGTGTAGTCAGAATCACTTAAAATATTTAATTGGATTGCCATTTGAAAATATTTGTACTATTTAATAACTTAAATTAATCTGAGATTCTAGAAAATGTCACTTTTTTGGCTTTACTTTTGAGTATCTGCATATGGCATGTTTCACTTTCTGTTTCGAAGACCACATGTATGTCTCATCACATGAGCACTCTGAGAATGTCGTCTTTCCACAGTGCTTGTGAGGGTCACAGGCCTCCTCCGTGCCTTTGAAGAGGGTGCTCAGGAGCACTAGCCAGAAGGATTGCAACTGAGAACTAAGCAGGGAGAGAAGGGAAATGAATTCTCATAGGGAAGCAGGAAAATAATAGGGCTGAAATGTTTTGATATTGTTGCTCTTGTACTAAGCGCCAGACCTGCTATGAAATAACAGCAAGGATGCAAAAAAAAATTTTCATGCTTAAAAGAGAAAACAAAAGCAAGAAGTAGAAAAAGCATTGCGAAAGCAGTGATCTACCAGAAAAATGAATTTTATAAATTGAGTAATTAAAAAAGTTATCCTATACTGTGCCTATAAATACATCTACAGTCTGCACTGATCTTGTAATAAATGTAAACCCAATTTTATACATTGCAAAATTCTAATCCAGCTGTTTCACTGTGACCAGGCTTCAGCAAAATGTCTTTCATGGTTCAGCTGAGTGGCTTTAGTGTTTAGTGGAGGAAAATTTCAAAGATGATCTAAAAATATCGGTTTTGAAGTATTTGTGCTTATACTTAGTATGAAAGAGCTATGTCTGTTGTTGTGCTGTTGAGTACGTGTGTGATCTGTTAGTTTTTAGGTAAATGTGTGAGGTTTTGCAGAACTAGAACCTTTGATATAGAAAGGAAGAGCTAGAACCAACAGAACCGGATTTCTTTTCCTTAAAATTGTGTTGATCCCTTTTGTTGTCAGATAAGCATATTTTTGTCACTACAATTTTTCATTTTGTTGCTATTCCTTATCTGTTTAGAGTCTGTCTTTGCTATGATTTATGTCAAGGTTCTCTTCTGAATGGTGCAGCTGGTTCATAGTATTTAACACACAGCAGAGAACCTGGAGGACTTGGGATCACGACCGTGTTGTGCTAGGTGCTGCTTAAGGATTTTAAATAAATGTGTCTCTGCCTTGGAGACCTCGCACTTCCTTTTTTGCTTGAAAGAGGCTGAAACCCTTTTAGGAAACAGGGAAATAGTGTCACCGTGCAACTCTTCTCTGTTACAGCAGCAGGGCTAGTCATTTAATACCTTGATTTATAACAGTGTTGTAATATAAATAGGAAGCAGGTGGACTTACAACTGGGTGCGATACTTTGGATATTAATGGCTTGGCTTGGCAGTGGAATTCTGAAGCTGTATATACTTTTTCTGTCTTAATTATGCATTCATTAAAAGCTTTTATACCCAACAGAATAAAGTAAATATTGTTTGATCTCTGTAGTGTGCTCCCAGACTGTAGATTTGCACAGCAGGGTCTTGATAATCTGAATAAATTGTATTTCCCCAAGGAGTTTATCTTTCAAATAAGGTCATAAAGAAATGCATTCTTTCCCCTTAGTTCTCCTTGTGCTTTTTCTGCTATTTATAACATGGAGCAGAGGAATAGAAGTGTATTGTAGTCTGCTATGTACTTGGTTATGATTAACTCTAATTTATCAATCTGTTACTTACGTTCTTTTCTGTGGGTTATGCAAGGCAATTATTCTTTTAAATACAAATGAATAAAGATGGATTTGGAAGTAATTTAAATACAATGTTTATATCTGTTTGACAATTTAGCATATCTTTATATTAAAATACACCTCCATATTAAAACATGGACAATGTCACATCATTTATTTTGAATATTTAATATTGTCATCTCTCAGATCATGTTTGTTCAGAAAACTGATTTTCTTTTATGAGGGTTTTAAATGTCAGCTCATTGTTAAATTTGTTTGGCATCTAAAGGTTGATACTACTGAATCAGAAGACTGTTGTGTAGAACAACGATTCTCTTCACAGGGGGGGGAAGCGGGGCGATGTATAGTAAGTAGAAACACGTAGGATCAAAGGTTCTAATTTTAGAAGTAGACACTGATAAATAATTCGGCCAATTTATTATATTTATTTGAGTTTACTGTGGGATTTTAGAACTATTTCAACTGCTAGTTGTAAGATCTGTATATATGATCTTACACATTTTCTTAGTCTGAATGCGTTTCAGGAGCGTAATGCGCATCACATTAGAAGAGATAGGATCGCTACCTTTCCTTAATTCTCTTCAGCTCTTAGTGACAGTTCTGCTTGTGTTCATATTTCATCCTTCAGTTTAAAAAAGATAAGTGGCATATATTTAAAAGTTTATAAAAACAAGATTAAAAGTTTCAATTATTTACATAAGCCTGTTTTATATTGCATGTTTTTAAAGAACATATACTTGCAATATGGTACCAGAAGAAAGTTGCATGACTTTTAAACTTCGTAGCTGCTCTTTTACACAATATAATAAAATTTGTGGGAAACAAGAGACTGCCAGAACTCTCATTCATGACCACACCTAAATTTAATTTCATAGTAACTTATTTCATTTTTTAACAAAGTTTTCTATTCATCTAAGAATTTAGTTTGAAAATCTATTCAAATCAAACTGAATTGACAGTGATTGCTTTGAATATGTCCTTTTGGATTTTTTTTTTTTTTTTAAAGCAAGAAGGTAAGGTGCATTTTGGGATTTTTTGCAACTAACTTACATTTTAGTCTGGTATTTCTGAAAGTCTTATCACATATGAAGAGCTAGGTTATCTGATCTGTGGTGTACATCTTATAGTCTCAGTGTGACATTTTTGCCCTCTAGTATAATCACAGAGACAGTAATGCATAGTACTGTATAACTTTGCTTTGAATATTGGTATGATAGTCTG
The DNA here is from genome assembly GCA_011801015.1 of Ardeotis arabs. Classification (NCBI taxonomy): domain Eukaryota; kingdom Metazoa; phylum Chordata; class Aves; order Otidiformes; family Otididae; genus Ardeotis; species Ardeotis arabs. Next base: position 10,511 of record JAAGAY010134166.1, on the reverse strand, counting down.
GTAATTTTCATTTGTAAAAGCTAATGCACTACTTGCCTTTTTGTCTGTGAAATACAAACCTGTAGATCAAGTCTAACATTACAAAACCAGAAGCTAATGTTTCTGATTGCAGGCCAAGACCAGTTTTAACAAAATATACTTGCGATATTCATCAGGCGGTAAACTGTAAGTCCAGCAGGTCACTAACACATTGTTAGACAAAGCATCAAAAATCCTCAGAAGCTTACCAATGAAAATAAGTAAACAAATAAATCCCTGTAATAAATAAATAAATAGACACATAAATAAATAAGCATCTGAAATAAGTGAACACATACAAGTAAAAATAATATTGTAAACAAACAACCGATGAGAGATTATTTATCCATCTGTAAGTATATTTGGCCTCTTCAACTATATGACAGCTTTCATAAAAAAACCTCAATTGGTGTTGATTTGAGGAGATAGGGGAGGTTGGGGAACCAGCAAAAATACCCAAGCCGAAAATTAAGACTTACCAATATCTTTCAAATTTGACTAAAAATGTGAATATTTTTCAGGGGGAAACTTCATTTGTGTGTCAAATTACTGTTTCTCTCTAATAAGGAAAGATTTTATTATGGTATCTCCAGTACTGTCCTCTTCTGAAGTCCACCAAAAGCTATCTGTCCTTCTCTGTTGACACTTAGTGAGGTTTGATCAGGCCTGTATTTTATTTGGGCTGTTGATCCTCAGATCACAATGTTTGATTATTTATTTGTTTATTTTAATCCTCCCCAGATATAGCTAAGTATACACTGAGCTCTTCTAAATTTTTTTTCTGGATGTTTGGCATTGGTTCAATCAGCAAGTTATTTGAAAAGAGTCTTCCAAACCAGGGACAGTAAACCATGGTTGTTGCTTGTCAAATGCTGTGATGTTTACACTGGTCATACTCCTATGCGTTGTTGCCACCATTGCATGGCGATCACAGAAGTGATGTTGTGAGGTGCCATCTGTGATCCACAGATATTAAATCACCTAGCAAGCACACAAACCAGATACTTCTCATGTAAAATTAATTCCTTTCTCTTTCTTTCTGCAATTGGGGAGGATTTATCCTTACCTCATCTATGTTAGTGTGAAGATGAACTGACACTGGCATATCTGTGGCTTTTGGATGATGGCTGTTAGTGTTTGTTCTGACAATGTAAAGAACTTTTCTTTGTTCTTCCAAGAAAATAATGTGAAACTTTATGCAGCAGTTTAAGTAGATAATGAATAGGATTTCTCTTTAACATAAAAGCATGCCAGGGAAGGTGCACTGTTCATACTGCGAGACTGTAACAAGCAGGAGCCTCCCCAGGAATCTGATTCAGTTTCCTCCAGTACTGACTCCTCTAAGCAGGTGGAAAAAAAATTCTTTCTCCACTCTCCATTGCATATGCATAAACATCTCCACAGTCATTGGGACAGCCACCCAATTCACACGTTCAAGATGTAGTCCATGAAACCTTCCAAAAAACCCCCTCTTCGCACTTTCCCATCTTCTCTGTTGCTCTGCTCTATCTGCCAGCCGTGCAGCTCATTTGACATTTACAAGATTTCTTGTCAGTTTCATTTGGTGCTGCCATTCCATCCAGCAGAGCAGTGAAAGTGAAATTGACTTAATTTAGTCTGTTTCTCTTTCCTGCTCTAGTCCCTATGTTAACTAACCAGCAAAGTGAAACTGACAAGACTTCTTGTCATTTTCACACATGGAGCTGGTCAAGGAGAAGGCGGCTGATAGGGAGCAACGTGGTAAATTGGAAGATGAAAACCAGGATTGCGGAGGGGAGAGGAAGAGAGGTGTCAGCATACAGCAAGAACAGAGAAAAGGGGTAAACGTGCTTATTTCACAGACGTCCTGGGTGCTTTTCTCTAATATGGATGAATTCTTGGCCTCTCCCCTGAAGGGAGCAATATGGTCTAGAATAGCAGTAGTTAGCTGTCCAGATGCTAATTTACAGGGATGCCAAGTTGAAAAAATTAACCTGTAAATATAGGTTATCTGTTACCAGGATGGAAAAAAAGGCTTCCTGCTGTGAGTTACTGCAGCTTTTGTCTCAGCAGATTTTCTGCTGCGAGAAGGAGGGGGAGAAAGAATACGAGGCCAACATCCACTATAGGTTGATGTCAGTGACTGGAAAAAAAAAAGGGTCTATTTGTTCATGGAAGATAAATTTATACGTAATAAAATGTAGCTCAGCATCTCGTATTTTGCAAGGTTTCATGAAACTAAAAGTTGTACTACACAGGTGCTCTGGCTCAATCAAAACAGTAAATAATAAGCAAACAATTGCTTTGTAACAAACTATTATAGTTAACAAATACATTTTTTTTTAACCCACATGTTAACTCCTGTGAGCCATTGTTGTACAGTGTAAATCATGCTGGTTTATTATATTATGTACTAATCCATATTTCTTACAGATGCTGTATACTTATATAACCTTAGTAGTTGCAATATAAATTAGTACTATCACATATATTTGCATATGCACCAGTAACATTTACACATACATTTTGAATGAGACTGTGTTAATTAATTTCAAGTTATATTGCCTTCCTTCTCCACAGCTCCAAATGAACTAACTTTTTTCATTGTCTGAGACCTGTGGGATTTTTTTCTTCTGTTTTTGGTTTTGTTTTTTTTTTTCTGAGACATATTTTGTTTGCTTCACCCATTTAGGAATTAAATAGTTTTAATTACTTGGACCTGTATAAACTTGCGGACCTCTTCAACCTCACTTTGTTGGAGAATGCAGTGGTTGACTTCTTAGTAAAACATCTCTCTGAGCTATTGAAGAGTCGTCCTGAAGAAGTTCTGGCACTTCCATACTGTCTTCTTCGAGAGGTTTTTAAAAGTGATAGACTCACTTCACTCAGTGAAGAACAAATCTGGCAGGTAAGGAGACTGGTGAGCAAGCAGAATATATGATACTCTATAAACCGTATCAGTAATCTGTTGTTTTGAAACCCTGGAGCAATCTCGAGGGAGAATAAGCACTTGAGCAAAAACTGTGAATAACAACTGAGGGAAATCTTAAAATGAAATTTAAAAAATGTTGTGTTTTGTTGATGCAATTAGTTTGTTTGAAAGAGGAATTTGTCATTTTGCTTAACTTGTGTTAACAGATGCGGCCAGAGATTTTCTTCCAGATCCAACTTTGTTGGTGGGAAGAGATGGCCGATACATGCAACTCAGTTCTCATTGCCTCTGGTAGGCTAGTGCTACAAGTCGGGCATCAAACCTACTTCTGCAGTCTCTGCAATTCACTTCAAAATTAGCTGTGTAACTTCAGTAGTCAGTTAAATTGTTTAGACCACCGCAGCTGACTTTATTTGAAGCAAATTAGCAAATCATCACACAGGTTGCTCTGCTCAGAGGTGAGTGGAGGCATCAGTGGAAGGTTTTTGACAAGGTGAAGGTGTTGATAATATCTGTTAAAAAAGCTGGCTAATAGTACCAGGTTGCTAGCCATAGATTATCAACAAGATGAAAGCATTGTGTTGTGTGTGATCTTTAGTGTGGAGGGAGGTGAGGTGGGAAACCTAATATGAAAAAAGCATGTCACTTGTAAAGAGAAACACAAAAACTAAAACAAAAGCTATCCTTGGAAGCGTTCCCATTATACGTCTGTAAAAATTGAATTCACAATATAGTAGAAGGAAATCTGTATAACTCTGGTTACTAAAACACTTCTTTCTGTTTCCTCTTTGCTGTCATGTTTTATAGAAGGGAAGTATTGCAGGATATTTCGAGGTAGCATGTACATTCCTAAAAAGAAAGCACAAATTTCTTTCAATCAAGTGGGTTATCTTGGTGCAATAGAGAAGACGGAGAGTCAGAAGATTTATTTATATTTCAATCCCTGTTATTTATCTTCTTATCTTTTGGATTATTCTAAGCAAATAATTTCCTCTATATGCCATCATTTTCTCAAAGTGTAAAATGCGTGTTCATCTGTGGGGCACTTCAGTTTCTGTAGATTAATAACATCACGCAGGAACAAAATATTTACTTTTAAAAAGTAAAAATGTCTAGTTAAGCCCTTCAAACCACAAGGACAGTATGGAGATGTAACTTAACCCTTCAGTCTGATAACTGGCATATTTGTTTCTGAAACTTTGAAGCTTTAGATTATGAAATATTTTACAAAAATGGTATTTTCTGCAAATATAAAATTAATATAAAGTTTATACTAATTAAGTTAGACTTTTGCCTGTCTTAGTCTCTGAAGGATGACTGTAAAACAGAACCTACAGCATACTACCCATGATGATGAGTTTGGTTTGGTTTTTTTAGGCATAATATTCTGGAATACTAGCCAATACTCCCTTTATCAGAAAAGGTTTTGATGTACAAGTTCATCTATGGGACATGACTGACTGGCCGGTTGGGTTTTATCATAATTTCTCCACAGGATTAGTGAAATCTCTTAGGTACATGCTCGGGTATACTTTTGCTAGAAAAGTTGCTACAGCACACCACACAAGTGTTATTTAATGCCAGCTCAGTAATGAAGAAGCATATACTGAGAAATATGCCCTATGCAACCTGCTGAAACAAAGTTTGAGAAGTGAGAGTTTTAAAATCTTGTGTCATTGACCTGTCCTGCAGGAAGAACTCTGAAATAATTTTCTTAATTGTGTGCACTCCAGTCAATGAACACTTCACAAGGCAAATATGACAAAGCTTCTATTTCAGGGTCACGCTGGGGAGAGATACTTGTAGGTAATATGCTTCTTTTTGAGTGACAACAAACTCTACACTGTCCATTTAAGTGTTATCATAATTGCCTCTCTAAAGGTTATTAATGCTGTTCCGAATAATTTTTTGAAACTAGTTTTATGCTGCAGGCAAAATGTGCGTATGTCTTTTTAATTCAGCCTGTACAAGAATAAAAATACATTTATAAATATTCCAGGTCCCCAGAATGAATTAAAAGACACACATAAATATTTACCAATTTGGGCATTCAGGAGGCAATAAGAAACGGGGTTTTTTTTTTTCTGTTTTATCTTAGTAAATAAGTAATTCCTTCATAGTCAACGCAGTAGAAGAAAATCAAATCAGACCAGCTATATTGCCTCAAGTGTAGTTAAGTTCATCATTTTTGCTAAGGTTATAGTGGTAATGCAATATACCACGGAAGAATCTAATATTCAGCCCAGGGTGAAGATTGGGTATGCCAGAGGATTAGTGTCAGGGTGCTTTATAGAAGTGAAACTTGATGGACAGGCTGGAGACAGATCTACAGAATCTCATTAAATTGCTGAATTGTTCATTACTGAGCACTCTCACTGTAATAAAGTGCTCATTGACTTTGGCAAATCCCCATCCCGTGTCTTAAGGAAGAACAGCAAAGCCAGAGGTGTTGGGGAAGCTGGAGGAAATTGGCACAAAGTGGGGCAGATAATAGAAAAGCTGATGGGGGGATGCTACCATTTGATTTGTCTGTCTTACCTGTGACTAGTGTGGGCTCCTGCGCACACACATGCATGCGTGTTATGGCGATATGAATTCAAGGTACCTTTACTAGTAGGGCTTCCAGGAAGCCCTAAGCACAAATTAAAGCTTCCCTCAGAGAACCTCTCTAAAGGGAACCTCAGAACCGCTGTCTGCGGAGCAGTTATTTTCACTCATTCAAATTCCCAATATCCACTGGGCAATTTGATCCTAATGCACATAAAGATGAAGGCAGTTATTTTAATGCATCAAAATGTGTACATAGTGTGGTGCTTCAATGTGATTTAAATTGAAGTGATTGCAGCTCAGATCTGGCACATTTTGGATTTTTGTTAGACTACCAATTCACAATTGTCCAATTTTAGTGAATGTGGTGAAATGTAACCTTGAAAAAAACAAATTTGAGAAAGCTAAACAGTAATCTAATGTTAGTATACTAGGATGTGGATTAACGTAGAGTACTATGGTAACTCCTGTTGATTCTTTCAGAAAGAAAAATGTGACTTCCAAACTGGGGTAAAGTGGACAAACTTAGTTCATTCATCTTTCTACCTCTTCAAATCTTATGAAACCCTTTGGTAGGTGTCTTACTTTTAACAGAGACAATAGACAAGGAATATAATGATGTATTTCTTAAATAGGCAACAAGAAGAAAGCCCACCAGAAAACCTCCATAGGCTGTGAAATTGGAATAATTTACTAGCCTCCATCATTAGGGTTGTTTTAGCTAGGCTAAGTCAGTAACAATTATTATTAGATGACATAGGATTTGTTTTCATATTGATTTTTTACATTTTATTAGCATATGAGATTATGAAGTGTTATTTTGTATATAAGAAATTAGTGATTTGTCAGCTGCGTTAAAACTTGAGTAAACTTAAAGCAATGAAATGGAAGAAAGGATTAAATAAAAAATGAAGAAAACTAAGGAAGAATCCTGAAGAAATTAGAGGGGAAAAAAGCAAGTTCTTTGGTATTTTTCCTCTTCATCATGAGCTGTGCAGCCCACTTTTTAGTTTATTATGAAGTGAAAAGTGAATCTTTTCATAATTGGCCATTACTAGAAAGGCTCATTGGCTCTACTTTAAGGAAGCAGATGAATTCTTTCCTTTGATAATTGAAAAGGTAACCAACCCTATATGGTAGAAGGTGTTCTCGGAGAAAACTAGCAGTAGAGGGCTTCTTGTTGGAACCTTAGCAAGTAGAAAGCAAGCCAAAGATATGAGTAATAAACTGACTTTACTGTAGATGTAGCATAGTTATACCTTATCACATTCATTATTAAAAACTTCAGTGTTATGAGGCTAAAATATTAATATTTCAAGGATCATACTAATACTTACAGATAGAAATATCTACTGGATCATTTTGTCTTCCAGCAATATATTAATCAAATTATACTGTATTAAAAACTGCACTTGATCCAAAGTGAACTTTGGAATAATGTTCTTGAATCTTGACGTGAGATCAGTTTAGATCAGTTTCTTCCTTCTCTACTACTGGTTAAGTAGATTGTTGAAGGATATGTATTTTCTAAACAGATAACATTAAAAATAGATCAATTTTAGTATTTGCCAATGCTTCTTCTGAACTTAAGGTTAGGAGTTTTTTCGTGGTTTTTTACTTTGCCATGCAACTCAGTTTCTTGGAAATCAACTGGTAAGCAAGCAATCTAGGAAAAGCTGCTAGATAAACTGCATGAGTAGTTTATTCAGCTAGAAAGCATGCAACTATGTTGTGTCTTTTTCAGGGATAGACTCCCAAGTCATTCCAGCCCTGTTAACTTTCTTGTGTGCAACTTGTGAACTTGTGTTCGTAAAGCAGATGTTTCACATGTGAAAATGAAGCACTGATTATTTCTTTTGTTACTGTGTGATGTGCAAAATGAGGCTTTGGTCTCTGTATTAGAGAAGTGTCTTTGCCTGAATAAATAGAAAAATAAAAGACAGGAAGACTACAATGTTACAGGTTAATATGAGTTATTAAGCATCTATTTTATAAAAATAATAAATGTATAAATCAAATCTTATTATACTCCTATTTATCCTTTTCTGAGGGAGAGTAAAGCACCCTATTTTCAACTGCTTTTTCTTACACTTCAGCTCCATTTTGAATCTCCTGGTAGCATTTGTGGAAGGTCAAAAGTATTCTCCAGCAGAAATCCCACAGACTTCAGTGCTGCTGGAAAATTTTCAGTGTACACGTTATAGCAGGCTGTTAAGATGGAACAGTTCTCTGCTGAAGACAGACCTACAGACATCTTCCATACGTCTCCAGTGATGCCCACATTTTCCTGTGCAGAACAGCGGTTTCTGAAGTGGGTTGCCATGTTCCAGTATAAACCTGCCACTCCTTCAGTTCAGTACTTGATTATTTTTTTGTCAATCTTTTGATTCTACGGAGAAATTTTTAACATGGGAACAGCAAAATTCATGTTTCTCACGTATATATATATATATATATGTATAAAATGTGGACTAAGTGCCTTGCTGAATGTGAACTTAAGTTTTACTGCAAAACAAGTAATGACTTGAAACAGTAAGTGAAGGAAAGCACCTTGGTAATCAATGTTGTATTTAAACAATGTATTAGCATTTCACCATTCAAGAAATAAGCTTAAGTGCTCTCTTGGGCAATAAGTGAAATCATGTCTGGTGGTCTAATGCTTGTCCCTAGTGAGTGTTTAGCCTAAACAGAAAGCCACCACGCTAAAACCTGGCTGGCAGCCTCTCATCAAGAGAGGCATAGGAGAGAAAAAGGAGTTTGATGCATATCAAGGCTGACGTGAATTGGTGAAGCTATATGGGACAATTAGCATGTTGCCCATGTGTGTTTTGCTGTGTTTTCACACCCTTTTTTGTACTATTTTCATGAGTAATCTATGTAAAAGTGCCAAAGAGTCACTCTTGAATCCCTGTATCCACTGTGCTGGATCTGTGATGGTTGCACTGTGTATCATGACTAGCTGCAAGCAAGATTACATAGTTACCCTCAAATAAAAATTATGTGAAAACATAATCTATGATATGTTTCCTTTTCCTAAGGCTAATCCTTATAATCACTGGTATCTTACCTGAGTTGACTGTGTACAATGGTAATACTCCTTGTGCAATGGTAATATTCCTTACGGTCTCTCCAGACTACTTGTGTGGGATTGATTTTTATAAACATAGGCATGTGGAGCATTTTTGGTAGGATATCTATTATATGTAGGCTAAGCTGGCAGTTGTGGCACAGGACCTGCCAGGAGATCCACTGCAGTGTCCACTGGAGCTGTAGACTGGCTAGGGTTCATACAGGCTGCAGCTGATGGAGGCAGTGGCTGTAGGCAGCTGAATCTCACACTGCTCTGCTGATGTACTCGGGTCACATGCGTTTTTCCTGATATAATTTCTGTGTCATTTGTAATAGTAATGGCCTTTTGTCTTACAGTGAAAATGTGTGCTGCCTCTGTTAACACTGTCCCCTTACTTTATGAAACACCTTCCCCCTATGTCTGTCTTAGCTTAAATCTAAGGGGCTCTTAATCTTGTCCTTTTTTGTAAAATTTTGTGCACTTTATATATGCTTTTGTTCTGAACTTTTGAAAGTTTGTCTGTTCTTTCTTGAATGTTAGCTAATCTTGTTACTGTTACTTAGCAAGTACAGCAGTACAGAAAGGGATTTTCAATATTAAAACTAGGTTTATGTCTTAGGAGCAACTGTGTGTTGTTCTAATTTTCTTTTTGATCCATGTCAGTTCCAATCAGAAAACTCAATTATTTTGCTGCTATTGCTGTGAGCAATAGAGAGTTACTGGAGGGCATTACTTTTGCCTCAGTGTCCTACAGTAATATTGCCTCACCTTATTTATCCCAGATTAACTTCAGAACTGCACAGAGCATCACACCAGTATTCAGGAAGGCTGCTGTGCCCATTTAGGTCACTTCTTCAGCTAAGCAATGGATATGTGTTTTGATTTAGAAAGCCAAAAAAGGACACCAGGGTGTGCACACGGCAAGACTGCTTCTGTGATATTGCCTTCTGCATTTGAATTAGTCTGTTATGGTGGGGTTTGTGTTGACTGTTATGCTCTTTCTGGCACTTGATCTATTGGAGATAACAGAAGTATAATTGTATTAATACACTGGTATGTAGTTACATAAAAGAAAGTTGCTCAGGCTGTTGTGAAAGCCAGGCGTGGTTGGAAATATACATTGCTTTCATTTTTAAGTTAAAGAAAAGAACCACATAGAGTCTAAAACCATCAAATGCCATAGATGATCAAATGAGGTAGTCTGTTGTTACTATATTAGTTAATGTCTTGCATTCAGAGATACAAATGTTAGTAACCCCTAGTCTTTCAAAATCCTAGTAAAGCTGTTTAACACTGCTTCTGGTGGATTTAAGCTTGTGGAAAATGAGAAGCTCTTTTGAGAGTTCCTAGCTCCATATTTCAATAAGTTTTCCTTTGGGAGCTGGTAGAAGCATTACTTCTGTTTGTAACTATGGAGCCAAAGAAGATGGAGAAAGAAAATTAAATTCCAGGTTGTCTAAAACCATACAAGTTGTCATAAATATATTAAGATAGCTATAATCTGGTGTTGGGGTTAAGTACCTAAACTAAGTGTGTGAAGGCCCCCTCCGGAAGGAGACTGGTGTCCTGGTTACCCAGGACATGGAGAAGGCTGAGGTACTCAATGACTTTTTTGCCTCAGTCTTCACCAACAAAGGCTCTTGTCTCACCACCCAAGCCGTGGAAGGCACAAGCAGGGACTGCGAGGACGAAGAACCGCCCACTGTACTCAAGGAGCAGGTTCGGGATCATCTGGGGAACCTGAAGGTGCACAAGTCCATGGGGCCTGATGAGATCCATCCGCGCGTCCTGAGGGAACTGGCGGATGAAGTTGCCAAGCCCCTGGCCATCATATTTGAGAAATCATGGCGGTCAGGTGAGGTCCCCGATGACTGGAAGAAAGGGAACATAACCCCTATTTTTAAAAAGGGGAATAAGGAGGACCCGGGCAACTACAGGCCGGTCAGCCTCACCTCTGTGCCTGGC
>JAAGAY010134165.1:0-18733 GCA_011801015.1 Ardeotis arabs | reverse complement strand
CTAAGGGAATAAAGACAGAAGGTTTACATCCGCCCATTCGGAGCATTCTTAAAGAGGGTTGGGTTTGGGGCATACAGTGGTTTTACCCTGTTGCTTCAGGAACAAGGGGAGGAGGGAAGAAATCACTAGTGCAATGCCACCGGGCAACCCTACAAGATATACTCTACATGTTATGATTGGACATGAAAATATACACTAAGTTAGTGGAATACAGGTACTTCTCATCCACTTTGTTCAAATCATTCTAAATATGGACAAAACCGTGGGAGTCAAGGTAAAGTGCACAACAAGCTAACTCCCTGCTGTGTGGTAACATGTGCTGTGCTAGCTCAACATTGCCTTCATTTACTAAGCAGCACTCTCTAAACCTTCACATCTCCTGCATCTAACTGTTAAGGAGACAGTAAGCCAGGAACAAATACAAAACCACACGTAATTAGTCTGGGATATCTACACTGAAGGTTACAAACTCATGAAAGGGCTGAGGTGTGGAGTGGCAGCTTTCTACTTTATGTGCTAGAGATAGATCTGGTTTATAAAAGAAAATGCAGAGAGAAATAAAAATCAACCACACTTACAAATGGCTTTTAAAAACCCAACAAAGTCAGGCGAAAAAACCACTGGGCCCAGCTTTGATCATTTGCTCCCAGGTAACTTCCTGGAGTACCTAGTGGAGCAATACTCATTTGTAGCTCATGGATCTTAACTGTAATACTTGGAAGCTGAGAAAGTTGGATCCAACCTGTTTTGGATCCTCTCATTTATGATTGTCAGAATCAAAACCCACCTCTTCTGTCCAGTCCTCATTTGCACTGGACTTGGGTTTTTTTGAGTGTACCCTCTGCATTACTGTAGCTGCAGTTCATTAGAGATGCTCCCATCCCTTGTGTTGGCAGTGCTACAGTAACATGCAGCATTGCACGCATTTAATCTGAAATGGAAGGACTTGGTTTTAATTCAAACTCAGGTTTGAATTAACCTACACCTTGTGTTGCCTGCTGGTGGGATAATCTCTGTACGAGAAACCTGCCCCACCTGAACCAGTGCTCTCGGCAAAGTCCTCCAGTGTTAGGTATTAGAGACTGGCTCTGAAGAGGCCAGGGGCTTTCAGAGTGGTAGCTGAGGAGGTACTCGGCTGCCCCTGAGGATCAAGATCTATGCATTCTGCTGCTTTCATTTTGCTTTCTTTAGGAGCTCTGAGTTCATGCACTAACTTAAAATTTAAAAAAAAAAAAAAGCAGCAATAACATAGTTAGCAGGAGATGCCTCAGACTCAGTGGTGGTTCCTTTGCCTCTAACTAGTTGCCACCTTCAGTCCTCTTTATGATCCGTTAGGCAAATGTATATTGTCCCCAAACACTGGCTAGAAGCAGTGAGCCAGGGTCCCTTTTAGAGCAGTATGTCCTATTTCATTTCCTCAGCCTGTTCCCCCAACCGCTATTTCAAAGTCATGCAGAGCACAGCACTTAGGTCAAATTTGCTGTTGCATTAGTTTTAAGATCTTTTGTATTGAGCTTTAAGATCTATTCCAATTTGATTTCCAACAAACGCATTGCAGAAGAGATTCAGTCTGTTTTACTCAACATCGTTCTTGTTTATACCTGCAGAGGTTGGAGGATAAGGTTTAGGGATAACAGAAAACCTTCAAATTAATAAAGCGAGAGCTGGCAAGGCTACAGAAATGCCATGTACTGATAGCCAGCTATAACCCATGTGCATCTGCAAACTGGTGCTGAGCATGCTGAAGTTAAATAGTGTACACATTTGTTCCTCACCACCCTCTCTGCTTGCATGCTGGATAGGGAATTATGTAGTTTGACAAGGCCCTGGAGGTTGGAAGATATTGCAACAGCAGTAGAGAATGGCAGAAGTGACTCTGCAAAGGACTTGGAGGGTTTTTCCTTTTTTTTTTAGGATTGAAAAGAGAAGCCAAAAGGAAGCTTCTTGGCTAAATAAAATAGATCTTGTTCTGTCCCTCTTCTCCCACACATCCTTCACTTCTACTCTCCATATAAATCTGCTGATGTGTTTCCACATATCTTTGGTGAGGGATTTAAAAAACCCTGAAAGAACTAGAAAACCACAGAGTGGCCAATAAAAAAAAACCCAGTCTGAGTGATCACTCATTTTTGTCTGATGGTTCATTTCGAAATGGAATGAAAACTGGATGCCCACCTCTGTGGACAGTTGAGCTCCTGCAGCCTACGCTAACCCCACATATTCACCTTTCCCTTCCTTCTGTAGCTATGTAATCTTCCTGGCAGCACAGTTTTATCAGACTAGAGGCATTTAAGCCTCCAAATCATAAACTGGGATTAAGAAGAACAATCTCATCCTTTTAATTTAAGAGTCATCTCTGTAATTTTTTTCTTTTGTCTTTTTGTATCTGTATTTCTAGGATACACTTTTCTCATTTGTGAAGCTCATCATTGTAGCCATGAGGCTTAGGAACTTTATTTATTTCATGCAAGCTCAGAGCCTCCTGAAATTACCTGACTGGAGTATTTTGGATCTTAATTAAAAATCCAGTTATTGAGATGCTACATCCTCTACCGGAAATAATTATAGCAGCACAAAAGGGAAAAGTTACAGAGTCAGCTCACAAAAACAAAAGGAAAAAATAGGGAATGTACAACAGTCACGTAGACACATACTGCCTACCTGTTAATGAAACACAAGAAAAAACAGTAAGTCTCTGAAGTATTTCTGTTTTCCCTTTAATGACTAAACTTGTCATACGGAGAACAAATCCTCAGATAAGCTGTGACATATGCTACATTAAGGGATCCCGAGGGAGATGGAAATGTATCATGTCTCATGATCACAGCAGCTGAGGACCTAAACAATGAGGAAAGCATAATATTAAGCTATACACATTTCTAGTTCTGCTCCGGGGCTGCACTGGCAAAATTGTTTACGTTACTTTCTGAACATTTAAATTAAAAACCATGCTCCAAAAAGAACTAACATGAGCTTTAAAGCAAGTTAAATGGATTATTGAAAAATGGCACACATTTGAAAACACGAGGGGTTTTTGTTCAAAAAACTTCTCACCTGTACAAACATTTCCATGGCACTTTTTTGTGAAGTAGTATTAAAAATCATAAAAGAGCACCTAGACATGAACTGCAATGGCTTTTCTCACCTGTAAGAACCAGAGAGCACATATCTCCAGTCAGAGATAAGAAATTTTTCTTGTATTTGTCCTGAAAATTTCCTGCCTGATTTTGCACAGTAAACCTCTCCAGTAACACTGCGGACTGAAATATTCTGTAAAGAAAAAAAAAATATGAAGAGAGTGAATTACATTTTTTTAGCATTAAAAATCAGAAGGAAAGAGCCCTTTCCCCGCACTGCCTTTAGCTCTTCACTTCCTCAGTGTCTGTTATGATTTCTTCATGGCCTCCCTAAGGTTCTGTTTGAAGGTTTAGGGCTAGAGAAAAGCTAGCCAAGCTTTCTCATCTGCCACAGAGTGACTTGTTCAGACAGGGATATAAACCTGCATGGAAATTCACACAGAGGGAGCTGTGCTGTGTAACGATAACTGGTGGTATCGCTTCCCTCTGGCAGAGACGAAGACGGGCTAAGCTAACAGCCAGCTAAATTTTATCTTTAAAACACAGCTTTAACAACATATTTTATCAGAAACCACCTAGTGCAACCAAGGTATTGCCATGTAAAAGAGTTTTGGGTGTCCACTACCCACGGCTGCTGCAGAGGTATTGAACAGAAGCAGTTGTAAAGCTTACGTGACGCACCTCTACTAGGGGACTTAAGTTCTGTTTTAAGACTTCAGGGCCCAGATTAGTTTCATCTAAGGACCTAATGGAAATGTCTTAACTTTGTGTAACATCCATGGAAAAACGTAAGCATCTTCAGAGAGGAATTAGGTGTGCTAATGCTACCTCTGGAAATCTCTTTCTCCCTTTTCATTACAAGATGGGCTGACCCTAGTATAATCATGCTTCTAGCTCAGAGTGCCTCAAGTTAGGCAGATGAATCTGAGCCTAAGAGCTTCCCAGAGCCACAGTACCTTGAAGAGATCCTCAGCAACTTGCAACTTGTCACACATCTCTGAGAAGAGATTTATATTGCCATGATCGAGCAACAAGTAGATAAACACCATGCGCTTGTTAGCTGCCTCCAGGAGGTCACAAAGAATCTCTGTGTCTGTGAACACATCCATCACGATAGCTAGCACCTAGGGGAAAACAGCAGAGGCATTAGTAGAGTCAGTTTACATAACTTAAGGTTACCTGAGGCCACTGAAATGTAGTTTATTTGTTTTAAAAAAAATATTCCAACAAACAGAAATCTTGGGAAATAAATGTGGATATTTCTTCTGCTTTTATCCCCAAGTTCCCGAATCAGGAAACTCATGAGACACGTTGCTTCATTGTTTTATTGCTCATGGAAAGCCAATATAACACACATACGCACTTCAATTAAGCTCTTTTAATCATAAAACACAAGATGATCCACAAATTTGTAGCTGAGATTTCAGCACTAGGAAATATATTGAAGCACTAATCAGAGAATAATAAGCATGTAGCTAAAATAAGAGACTTTAGCCCTTGCCAAATGGCTGGCTAGCTTTCGTAAGTCACATGCATTTAGTAAGAATCAGTGGATGACGTTTTCTCTGTTATGACTTACACCCGGAATGCTCCTGGCTTTAAATCCTCACTCTGGTGGTGGTGGGGCGACAGACTGCAACAGCTCCATCTTTTTTTTTTTTGTAAATAATTTATAAACTAACTGTTTCAATTTAACCATGCATCCATGCTTCTTAATTCACAGCTGGCAAGACAGCATGTAAAAGCCTCAGGACTGGGCATAAAAGCCCTGACAGCTACTTAAATGCACAGCCTCCAGACAGCATGGGTCGAGGGAACTACAAATGTGATGTAAAACTATTTCCATACTCTAGCCCATGCACTCAGCACTGGGCACAGCCTCATGAAGGTGCTGGTCGCGGAAAGGGGCATCTCCCCAGGGCGATTCTGCCCAGCTAATACCTGACTTACCTTCTGAAGATGCCTATTTCTCCATTGACTAGAAAGGGAACCCTTGATAATTGCACTCATGGGAGATCATCTTCAATCAAAACAGACTTTACAGTATCTCTGCAGATCTGTCTTACTAATTGCTTCCAACTTGCACTGAATGTTACTCCAAAGTCTGTGCCCACGCTTGCCAGTGAGCTTATTCCCTTCACCCCCACGAGGAAATCCGATGAGACAGAGCACATCCTGCATGGCCAGTATCCTGTTCAGGCAAGCCAAATTGTTTGCGGAGCAGTGAGGATCCCACACCTTCCTCCTGCTGCCAAAGCATGGTGCTTCAGAAAGGGCCTTGCCAGCGCTAGGTCAGCAGCACAATTATACCTAATATCTCACAGCCACACTTACTGTTAACTCATCTTGTCTTTTTAAATGGTGCAATACTGCAGGCAGCCTCACCATAGCTCCAGATCACTCTTTCTAGTGCTACTTTTCACCAGTTGTTCCCAGTTTGTATTTCTGCACGAGTTCCCTCTCTTACTTGCAGTACTTCTCGCTTCTTTTGCCCAGATTTCATTTTGTGATTCACACCTGTTCCACAAATGTGTTAAGACTATAGTACCACTTGCCAATCCTTTGCAGTTTGATGTCATCCACAAACACAGTCATTACTCTGTTGTTTAAGTTGTTAATGGGTATATCAAACAGGAGGCTATCCAGGATGGACCCTTATCAAACACTAATTAATAAATGCTGGCATTGAAATACTGCACTCAAAGAGCAGTTGCCAAATTTACACTGTGTTTAAGTGTTGCTCCAGCACCCTCTTGTAATGTAAATGAGGTGGTTAAGAAGGCCATGTGAACCATGGATCTATATTACATTTCTCACTTTTTCCCCTGCAAGTTTTCTCCTCTTGAGACAGAAAATTGGCCTGGGTTGATACTTCACTGGTGCTTATTTTACTATCCCAGAGACATTTCTTCTGTTACTGTATCTTTCTGATGCTGGCAACTTCAAATGTCTATCATCCCCCTGATGTGCTGAGCCCTTGTAGCCTTTGACAGGGCAGGTGCCAATGGGGATTCTTCTCCCCTGCCATTACACTCAGCTTTGTCAGACCCAGTACGTGCCCTCGCAGGAGAATAATAAAGCTAATAAATAATAATAATAAGTAACAATATTATAAAATCCATAACTCCAGCAGGCTCTGCAGCCTGTCCGCACAGATTTTGTTCCTGACCATTTCCCTGTGAAACTGCCAGTGGCATCTCGAGTTTATAGAAGGGGGAAAATCCTGGATGATGGTAAACACAGCCCTGAAAAGTCAATTTTTATTTTCCAGGAAAAGAGGAGAGCTGCCCGAACACACATAACAGATGCTTTTTGTCACCCTTCAGCTGCTCAGCTTCTGTTTTTCCAGTGCGTGAGCAGCCTGGCTTGCGGCTGGCACC
Source organism: Ardeotis arabs (assembly GCA_011801015.1). Lineage (NCBI taxonomy): Eukaryota > Metazoa > Chordata > Aves > Otidiformes > Otididae > Ardeotis > Ardeotis arabs. The sequence goes on along the minus strand of JAAGAY010134165.1, from coordinate 12,276 downwards.
TCCCTGTGGTCCCCTTGTCACTTTGTCTGTCGTCAGGGGCATCATCCACACCTTTACCACCTGCCAAGTTAGGCTTCAGTCTCTATATGGAGCCCACATGGCATTTTTAGTGACAATGACAACATATTAGGGATGAAAGGTCTTTTTTCAGAATAATTTCTTTCCTCTAGGGATGGCTGCTAGCACACCAGACACACATGCCCTTCTCCGGGCTCCCCTTCACCCACATCTCACAAATCCCCTAAAACAATCGCTAATGGCTCAGAGCTCGCTTTAGCTTAATTCTTGTTACTGGTGCAGTGGTCTGAACAGCAAACCATTCTGCTGGTGACTCACAAGAAGGGACAGAGCCCGGCTGCCCGGCACATTTGCTCCGCTGGGTTAGTGGGAGTTTAAAAGAAGAGGGAATCCTCTTTTTTTTTAAGTCAGCAACATAAAGGGGTGTGGGTGTGAGTAAAAAAAAAAAAAAAAAAAAAAAAAAAAAAAAAAAAAAAAAGCACTACCTGTATTCAACAATGGGCTATTTACAGCCACTTTCTAGAGCGAAGCTACACTGCAAGGCACAAAGCTGGCGCAAATCAAACACCGCGTTTACCTGATCTTTTTAAGAGCAGGAAGACAACCGAGTGCAAAGGGAACAGCAGTTCTCTCCCCGTACCTGAGTGGTCTTGTTGATGTACCGGCGTATGATGTCTCTAATGTTGCTGTTCTTCTCTGTTTGGAAATACACAGTGGCAGTGGATTTTTCCTTTAAATAAGGCTTCTCCGCTGTAATCCATGTATGCAGCAGAGCTGGCTCACTGCTGTCAGAAATGGTGGGGAAGTATGTTCCTGAGGGGAGCGACCCGGTGTCACTCTGCTTTGGTGCCGCAGCCCCGTCGGTAGCGAGGGACTCCTGCGCATAATAGGACTCCCTGGCATTATCCTTGATGTACTGAGCTTCCACCGAGGAGAGGAAATCGACCTCACCCTCTTTCCTTAAAGTTTCGAGGTAAGAGTCTGTTCCACCATCCAGAAAGGCATCGGTGGCCAACCTTATGCTTTCGTTGTGGCTGAAATCCGCTTTTGTCAACTTCGGGGACTGGTTCTTGATATCCTCCAGCCTTTTCCTTATCTTGCCCATGTGTTTGGAGTGGCTCATGGCTCTTTGTCTCAGCAGTCGATCTGCCGGGCAGGCACTCTGCATATGCGTGGTGCAGGCAGCGCAATCATCCTTCTTGTTTGGAGACTCCATTCTGGCGTGAAATCGCCTCGGCTGAACAAATTAACTATGAATAAAAATAAAGAGATCTTATTACCTGAGGCAAATTCACACTCCTTGATTTCGTTGGTACAATTATCTTCAAAAAAAACCTGAAGCTTGCCTCTTAGGTGGTGGTGTATTTCGGCAACAATCTGTTTCCAGATGGGACACAAGTGCAAAGCTGATTAGATTGCTTATCTGAGAGGCACCCACCTCACCCCCAAGGCATATGAAGGATTAGAGTCCAATCACTAGGGCCGTCGGATTCGGTTGTATTTTCCTTCCTGTTGCATCCTGTGAAATGTGAGCGAGGAAAGCACTCAAGAAAAAGCAGGTAGGCTCCCAAGCATCGTTGCATAATCTTCAAAACAGCTTGAGGCTTCTCTGTCTTCCCATAGTATTCGTTAGGGAGCAAAACCAACTCTGAACTGGGACAGAGACATCAGCCATGTCCATAGCTTCAGAACAGCGGAAAGGGTCACGGACTCTTGTCTGCACCTACCTGCTGCCAAGCGGGCTTAAAAATAGACTTGAACTTCCTCACTGTGCCCCGCTCGAAGTATGTTGCTATTACCATAGACGATTCACTCATTCATTTCTTTAAAGCTTTGTGACTACGCCATCCTATTAAAAGAAAAATACCCCTTCCCAAACATCCTGAATATTATGTGGAGGGATGGTTGTGAGCTGGCCTCAAAGCATCAGAAATACAAACACTCATCACTTGATTGTGCACATTTAGGGCTGTTTGGTCGGTTTCTTTTTTTTTTTTTTTTCCGGTTGCAGCTTCTGGAGTCACGTTGTCCCTGTGGCAGCTCAGCTGCTGTCATTAGCAGGATGGAGTCGCAGGTTTTTGCAGTAGAGTGAGAGGCACAGTGCCTTTAGGGAGCCAGGCCGACTGGTATGACTGCGCAGAGGTGAGGAGGGGCAGGGTGGGAAGGCACCCTGCCTGAGGTATGCCATAAATACCTGTGTGCATGTTTTTATGCACAGGCACGTGTGACAATTTTCTCACGCAGGCTGAGTTTGCCCTCGACCTTCGTAGCTTTGTGTCCATGCACTGGCGTGCCATGACTCTGGAGGGGTGTGCAGGATGGAGGAGACATGTCAGTCTGCGCTTTTGCACGGGGGTGTTGGCTGCTGAGGGCACGTCTGAATGGGGAAAGAGTCCTGCCACCCTCACCAACACACTGCGGAGCATGGACATTTTCAGGGCTGCTCAGAGTGACACAGGCCCAGTTTTTCCAGGGTAGCTTCCCAGACGCTGGGTCTGTGTCTGTGGCAGATGCCTTATTGGGGAAAAAAAGGTAATTATACATGACAATGTCACAAATATATGAAACAAGAAAAGAGTATGAAATGGTTCGGATTTTAATTCCAGAGTCACAGAGGGCTCCTGGTGCGATTTCAAAAACTATCCTGTCCCTTCCCCCACCCCCAACATCCGCCCACAGCTGTCAGACGCTGCCGAAAGTCACTAATTATCTACTGACCTGTTCTGCGCAATTATGCTGAAAATTATGCTGCCTAATTAACCTGACGTGCAAGATTGTGCCCTGTCAACGTCGATCAGCCTTGCCGTGCCCAGCAGGGCGGTCACCTCCCGCCCCGGCGAGGGCCAGCGCTGTCACCTTGGGTCCCACACGATTACCCAGTGTCCCCCATGGTCACCCCAATGTCCAACACAGTCACCCTGCTCCCCACACAGTCACAGCAGGGCCCCACGTAGGGGACTTTGTCACCATGGGGCCTCACACTGTCACCCCAGGGAACCCCTGTTGTCACCCCGGAATCCTACATGGTCACTCTCATGTCCCGCACGGCCACCACAGGATCCCACACCGTCACCACCCGGACCCACACGGTCGCCCTGGAGCTCCGCAGCACCACAAAGCCCCACACCCTCACCACAGGGCCCCACTCAAGTCACTGTGGGGTCCCAGACGTTCACTCCGAGGCCTCACGCGGTCACCACGGGGCCCTCCGGCACGGAGCCCGCTAGAGCAGCCGGAGGAAGGGCCGTGCCGTGCCGTGCCGTGCCGTGCCGTGCCGTGCCGTGCCGTCCCTCCGGCCTCTCGTCCTCCCGCGCCCGGCACGGGCCGAGACAGCCGCGAGCCCTTAGCGGCCCTGTCGAGGCAGGGCCGAGGGGCAGCGTGGAGAGCCAGCGCGGCAAACTTTTACACAGCCGCCTCGTTAGCGCAGTAGGTAGCGCGTCAGTCTCATAATCTGAAGGTCGTGAGTTCGATCCTCACACGGGGCAAAGGCGGGCAATCGTTTTTCTTCCTTTCCCCGGCACGAGGGGAGCGGCGGACGAGCCTCCCCCCGCCGAGGCCCGCACAGCTCCCGCAAGGGCGGCTCCCGCGCTTTTAGCTGCGACAAACCCATCCAAAACTGCTCTCTGACCCCCTCAGCTTTACCGTTGCTGTTGTGATTTACGAAGCTGCAGTTCGAGGGCGAGTGCCTGTGTCTCCTGGTTGCAGGCTCAGGGAAATAATTTCTGGAACGTGTGTTGTTCAAAAATGCACTTTGGCAGACGATTTCCTCAATTCCAGCTGTCTGCAAGCCCGTTTCAGCATCTGGAAATGGGGAAATGGGTCCTGCTTCTGTGGTGGGCGTGGGCAGTGAGCCTGCTGGAAGCACCCCGGCTTGCGCACATTTACACCTGAAACGCTTTTCTGAATGTGTGTGCACATATAGCCCAAGGTGCTAGCCGAAAATTTGCTGTTTTTTTTTCTTTATCTTTAAATATGGAAATAATCACATGTAAACTCCAAGACATCAAATAAGCCAGTTTTCTCATTTGCTCCTTCTGCCTCCCAGAGATGGCCTTTGCCTGTTGTGTTTTTCTCCCTTTGAAAAGGAAGGACGACGCCTTTTCCCTGCACTCTGTTGAGGGCTGGGATGAGATTTCCATGTATCGCGGTCGCTACTCATGTGACTGTTTCTGGTTCTAGACACAGAGGATGCTAACGTGACAGCCAGTGAAAATTAGCCTGGCAGCACAAAAATCACTGTTTTTATTTAGATCCTCTGTCTCCTCTCTTTATCATGAAAGGTACCTGATAATATGTATAACAACTATATGTATCTCCAGCAAGAGAGGTTCCACAGCCTCTCTGAGCCTTGTTTTCAGTGTTTGACTCTCAATGGATTTTTTTCTCTAATTGCAAATTTTCCTGCTCCAACTTGTAGAATCCACTTACACATCACTGACAAAACCAACATTTTAATGGTGGTTTGTTTCCTCAAGCCACGGCATCCACCAGAACAAATAACGTATACAAATACTGCAAGTGTAATAAGTGAGTTTATTTTAGAAGTAAAAACAGCATTATAGTTACTAAGAAAAAACCGAGATTACAAACAACACACATTTTTCTAGCGAGCATATTATTTTTATATAAAAATATTTCCAAAGGCCTTTATAATAAACAATCTATACTCAGTCCTTAATCACACTATACATATTTAGGGCTTCACAGATTAATAATTTGAAAGTACAGCTGAAGCCAAGAGCAAACCATCTCAAGGTGTCCACTCTGTAGCTGGGAAACAAGCTGGAGGACGTCTAGTTCGTGCCTGTGAGGTAAGCTTTTGTCTGAGCCGTCTGACTTCTGCCATCAGTTCCCGCTCTTGGCATGCCAGTTCTTCTCGCCTTCTGTCTAAAGACACTTAAGTGCAAGGAACTCGGACTTAATATTGCAGCTAATGGTTTTCCATAAATACTATGAATGCTTATTGGAAAACAGATACCTCTGGCATAGAAATGCTATGTTTTATTAGTACCAGCATTAGCACGTGAGACAGCCCTAAGAGCCGTAAAAGCCAGTTCTTTGAAAGTGGTGCCTGCGTTTTGTTACAAAAAGGTCAGGTGCTGATGGGTTGCTATGGCAGGTCCACAGAGATGTGTTTCCAATTGTCTACAGAGCTTTGATTATAAGATGTGTATGATTTTAAAATGTAATTTCACTGGCCATAGTGGCTAGGACAGCCCAGAGGAAACGATTACAGACTAATTCTGGACAATAACTCCCAGTAAGATTTTGATGAAAGAGTTCTACATCTTCTCAACATCCCCAAATCATACATAACTATGAAGACAGAGAAAGCACAGGTAAAATGATCGGGTCAGAAGGGGATTAAACTAGGCTGAGGTTCAATACGACGATTCTCACGATGTGACACACCTCCTACCTGTGCTGCCTCTGGTAGTGAAGACATTTTTTCAGGTGTGAAACAGAATACAACAATAAACTGGTTTACTATCCACTAAACGCCTACACAACTAATAATGACTCAATCGCACCATGAGGTGTTCCAGTAACGCTTCTGAAATTAAATGTGAAGAAAAGGAGGGTCCTAACTTAGAAACTTACTGTGTGATGACAATTCTGATGCAGACAAGTCATTCAGACAGACGTTTCCAGACCTTGGCACCCGCTGGAGTTCTACCCCTCTCTCTGTACGTCTGGCATTTAAATCATGCAGTCTCTCTGTGGGAAATAGAGAGAAGGATTATTTATAAATTAAGTGTGTTTACATTTCTAGTGTGTTTTTCTAGCTTGTGGTGAAACAGTTTTTCTCCAGGAACAATCACTCACTCCAGCTAATGGCAAGTATAATTTGCTCAGAAGTAAAGTCAATGTTTCTACTCTATGGGTCAATGCTATGCATCACTGCATTTCATTGTAAGAAACTACAGCTCCACATGTGCTGTTTCTTCCCATATAATTAATCTTCTGACAGATGGGCCAGTAAGATCATATGGAATATGCCTACTCATACTTGCAGTTTTAGGAGGAGACATCCATTTTAATAATTTGCAGTTGCAAATTACTCCGTATTAAAAATATTAGGCAAATAAGGGCAAAGTCTGAAAAAGTTTGCCCAAGGCAATATTAATCATGTAATCTTAATACTAATCTTGTGCGAGCTTTGCAGAGATGGGAGAATAGGAGAAATATTTGCAAAAACACACAAAGGCAGCATTTGAGAAGGATGTACTAGCCAATTCTGGAAGCACATGAACGTTTTTTCCTGTGAACTTGGCAAAGTCACTTGTTGGCAGTGAGTTTGCTGGTTTTCTACATTATTTGGATTTCTAAGAAATGCGATTTTACGATCGGCTTAAGCTGACCTAAACCTGTGCTCCTACGAAAACTACCATTCATATTGCTGCATCTGACAGATATCAAACTCAGATTCCTTTCCTGATCTATCGGTTTAATGAAAGAATACTGCCTGTAAGTACTTATGTAAAGGAGTTAAGCTTAAGTTTATCCCTAATATTGGACACTTAGTTTTTATTCAGTTGCTGAATGCCTCATGTCAACGTCCACACAGGAGAACTACATTATCTATACGCTCACCAAAATAGCCATCTTCTCTTTGCAGCTTTTCAGCCAATTCTAATGCATCATTGATTCTGTCTTCTAGAAACTGCTTCCTATGCTCATCTGCAGCAGCAGCAGCTTCCTGCTCTTCTTCCAGTTGAGCTTTTTTCTGTGTAACTTCTTCCCACTGTGCAGCAGAGATATTAAATGTGACCTTAATAGAAGTGTTGCAAGGAAGAAGCAACAAGTAAAACCATCTGGATTATTACAGACTAAACTTCACCCTTAAATCAAAATAGATGTTATTAAGCTAAATGAATGTTTCTTTTTGAAGAATTTCTCATTCAAACACCTGAAGAAAGGTAAAAGTCTTGGATTGGAGAAAAAAAAAATAATTAGAGGAACTAACAGAATTAGTTTAGGCTTTTCTAAGCCTAAAATATCCTCACCAATTTGCTCTAGTGCTTCCAGGAACTTCCAGTCAGAACAGCAAAGGAGATTCCTAACAAAATATTTCTCCAGTACCTTTCAGTTTTATGCTCTACCATGTTATGGGCAAAAGACAGTTTCATTTGTGCCAGTCCCATCTAGAAAAATAAATAACACAAATACCTTTTTTTCTTCTGCTTCCCTCATGGCCTTCATCAGTTCAGCTTCTTTCACCCTGTTGTCGTGCAGGAGCTTGGCTATCTCTTCATAATGCTTCTCGCGGTCCTGATCATCACGCCTTAGTTTATACAGCGCTTGCAACCTCCAGTCAGTGTCGATGCGTTTCTGCTCTGCTTTGGCTAAATTTTCTTCACACACCTATTAAAACATCTTTCTTACTAGGAATCCATTTACTCTATTTCAAGTATACAGCCTTACATACAGGTAAGCTAAGATGAACTGAAGTGTTCTCCCGTATCGCTGTTAGATGCCCCTGCTGAGAGACGGCTCTTTCAGTGCCACTCCTCCATTCATTACAGCAGGCTGTCTCATCTATCAGAGCTTTCTTCTGCTGCTTCTTCATCCTTCTTATTCTTTCCCTTACTGAGGGCCTCATTTTGTTTTGTTTTGTCTTTTTTAAAAAAATCTTTTGGAAGGAGGCATTAACCCTCCCCATAATTTTAGGGATTTTGCTTTCCTAGCATGGATTTAATACAGTTTACAGGTGCAATTAACATAAGATCGATACCTGGATGCCAATACTTCCACCCACATCCATCTGCTTCCAAAAATCAAAGGCTGTTTACAAAAATTCAGACCCATATGTTTATTTCTAGACAAAATATAAATGCAGATGCCAAGCATATGGGCAGTGGGTTAGCTGCAACTATTTTTCCAACTGTGCAGTTACAAGTTCTGAGCTTGAAAATCTGAACAATTCCTAATGTCAAGCTACACACATTCATTACTGTGATCTAAAAGACACCTTCTCCAGCTGAATTTCATGCCAAGTAATACCAACTGAACGTTCCTTTGAGGCTTACTTTTGTTTTATTATGGTTACAAATAAAACATGTTCCTTAACAGAAGGATGACTAATTCTGAAAAGTACTTTTGATTCTTACATGCCTTCTAAGTTCTAAGAAGAAAAGCTAATATTCAGGGCAGGCCCAGAGAATTTCAGTATTATATAGCTGTTTCAACACTTCAGTCAGATTTTTGAGAACCTCAAAACTTTAAACATACCGTCATAATCTATTAATATAGGTATCCAGAAATTAGGTTTCTTTAGAAAGTAATTTCATATTAACTTCAACTAGCTAATTGCAATTAAAATACTATTAACTAGTCTTACTTGTACTAGTTAGCATACTAACTCCCCAAAATATATGTTAAGATACAATCATCTTACTATCTGAGCTTTCTGTTTTTCTTCTCTATCTATTTCCATCAATCGCTGAACAAGATGATCTTCCAGATCCAGCTTTCTTTGACGGGCATCCACCTCTTCTTTCACTTCCTTTGTAACTGCCTCTTGATCTTTGCTTAGATGCTGCCAAACACACAAACATAAATTATTTTTGGTAAGCTACTAACCCACATTTGTAATTCTGTGTCTTTAACATTTAAATTAAATGTATTAAAATGTCATTAAACTAGTATTTGACTACATACACAAATCTCATCCCACCTACATATCTTAACTGTCCAGGAAAGTGATAGTCCCTGTTGTTTTATCAACTTGGATTATGCTAAGCCTGAGTCATCACAGTGGTCTCGCAGGTTGATACTAATGTAACTCCATTCCCTGGATTACAGTGGAGCATAAAAGCAGAATTCCAACTTAAATGAATTAGATTCATAATGAAAATATTCTACACTTTTATGGCACATTTTAGCCAAAACCCCAAAATACTTCACAAATGTAAGTCATATTTCATGGTACAGAGGCTTGTAATAAATACATCTGCAGCTTGAATGCAGAGATGATTTGCCAAAGTAGTACGAATCAGCAGTAGATCTAGAGATAGAACTTTTAACTCTCACCATCTTTTCTTCACATTCATCAGGGCACATCTACACAGTTTTCTGGAGAAGACACAACCCCTTTCCAGGCCTGTAGGAATCTATTGAGCTGTGTCAGCAGGGTACTGAAGCAAAGTTAACATACACATAAGCTTGAATATAGCCCCTCCCTGAGAGCAGTAAAACCGTCTGTTTAGGGCACAGGCAGGGAAAGCCTGTCTACACAAACTCTTGTGGGCAGACATATATCCTCAGTTAGTTAAGTAATTGCTGCCTTTTGAACCTAAAGAGGATGATCACTGTAGAATTAGTTCCCTTAAACAGCTGACTTTACATGTGCTGGAATACAAATGAGCCTAGCCTGGTTTGCATTATGTAGCCACAACACAGCTGGCTGTGTACTTAGTAAATGCTAAAAGAAATTTTGCCCAGTTATGCTCAGCATGGGTTATAAAAAGTCTACGGTCAAAAGCTTTAAAAAGCCAAATATAAGCAGACACATGCTCCAAAGTAAGGGTTAGCTATCTGGATGTCCACTTCTGTGTGCATTCCATCAGATCTGCAGGTATGCAAGATGGGCACGTGTAGCTGTGATTTATAAACACTATTTCTAACCAAAACAGACATTACTAAAGCCTTCCACAGACATTACTGAAGCCTTCCACTGGCAGCCTTACTTGTCAATAATTAATTATTTAAAATAATGCACTCATATTTAACTTCAAACAGTATTATTGATTAAAACTCTTTATTACTGAATAATGATATTTCTGAACTATAAGTCAGTCATTTGAGAAAGGAATTGCACATTGCCCACAAACCATCCGTGCTTTTTTGCCCAATGATGCTATTGGCAATCAGACATTTTTTTCATCAGCTATATCATCCTGCTATAATGTTCTCTCCAGAAAACGTAGATATATCTGGATAACACAGATGAAAAGGTGGGAGTTTCTGGGATGAGGAACATATTGTTGTAGATTTATTTCTTATTTACACGTTCCTCGCTTCTCTCAACCAGCTGAGCACACAGCTAAACCCTGCAGCAACCAAATGATACCTCTGCACAGGAGAAGAATAAAATGAGGATATTTTCTCCCAGAAAATTAGATAACAGTGAGTTCTACTAATGCTTTAATCAACAGACGGTTTACTCTAAAAAAAAAAAAAAAACAACAAACCCTCCCTTTTTCCCCACAAAGTCTACTTTAATGAATGCAACTGAATCTGAGAAATGCAAAGGAACAACCACTAAATATCAACATCTGTATAGTTCCCTAATAATCACCTGTTCAAAAAGCTGTCTTTGTGATTCAAGTTCCATCCGTCGTACTTCTACGTCTTGAACAGTAGCAGCTGTTTCCTGCTCTCTCAGGGATGCCTTGAGGAGAAGAGAAACACATGAAAACACAGTAAAGGAGAAATAATTCTTCCTTAAATAAACAATATCAAGAAGAATATCTAAAACCCCAAGCCACACCCTACTTCTAAACTGTAGTTAACTTTCTCTCATACCATGAATAATGGAAAATATTGCATATCAAAAGTACAAGGCAAGGTGGAAAAGAATAGTTTTGCATCCATCCAAGCACATTAGGGAAATGTCAGGCTTGATGTAGCGCTAATAATCTACCAGAGGCAGCTCTGAATCGAATAAGGAGTCTCTAAATCCACAATCCTGCATAGGACAGATAGGGAAGTAGCCACTTTGCACCTGGCAGAACCTGTGCTGAGCTGGAGCTAACAAATCTTACAATGCCCTGACCGTGGAAACAAACACACAGCTGCACTGCGCTCTGCAAGTGTGGTGCTGAGACATGAAGAATGGCCCTGCAAAGAGTCAATTCATGGCCACGAGGTTCAAAAGCTTCCATTCTCAGCATCTGCATACCACAGTGCTCGAGCTAGTAACACAGGAGCAGAGCCAGGCCTGCCCAGAGGCCGCTGTGGAGCCTCTCAATCAATAGCAGAGTTAATTTGCAATCTGGACATACAGCCCATAGACAGCTGGGAATTCACTAGTCCTTTAAGGGGCTCGTTACGTTTTTCAACACTGCCAATATTCAGATGAATTTTGCTTTTCTCAGGAATTCTGCCAGTTAAGGAAAGCCAGTGGAACATAATAAGTGCCAAATAAAACTTAAATTATGCATTTACCACTTAAAGCAGTACATCTCATGCTAAATACACCTCTGGGGTCACAAATCACAGTACATCAACTGAAATTTTAGTTACACATTTTTTCCTTGTTTATTCTCACTAATAAATCTTCAATAAAAGAATCACTTGAGCAATACTCAGCCTTTCTCGCAATTTCGTCATCAAGACGTTTCAGCTCCATTTGACGCTGATCTTGCTGGTATTTCAGAAAACGCCTTCTCGAAGCATCTAGAAATTGTAGCTCCTTTACCTTCAGTTCTCTTTTCACAGCAGCTAGTCTTCAAAGCCAAAACAAACAGAAACAAGGGAACTTGTATATATGAAAGATCAGTAGGAAAGAGCACAAACTTGCACTGCAGTTATCCGTTAGTTACTATGAGCTAATCTCTAACTTAAAAAGCTTAGGACAGTTGCTTTCATTCTCTTAAATTGTCCAGTTTTCATTTCCAAGACAAAATCAAGTTCACAGACATACAGATGTCTTCTAATGGCAACATGCCAAATTAATCTTTGAGGTCCTGTGCCCTGTTTCTGTTCTACTTTAATAAGCACTAGTTTACTATTGCAATGATCCAGAACTGGAAAATATTCCTTAGAATAGTTGCCAGTGTCCTGGTACCTCTTTCTGCACAAAATTAGTCCTAAGTTTATTTAGAAAATATCAAACTCTTTCAAGAATCAATAACACAAACTCAAGAATTAGTTTGCAAAGAAAGGCTCCCTGCCCTCTTCAGAGGAAAAAAAAACCCAAGCTACTCTGTAGGTTACATAGGTTTAAAAGAAGCGCCTGTAGATATGGCACTCAGGGACATGTTTTAGTGGTGGACTTGGCAGACTTAGGTTAATGGTTTGATTTGATGAAGCAGGGACAGGTAGCCTGGGAGGAAATACAGAGAGGCTGCGCGGGTGGCCAGGGATCGGGTGAGGAAAGCTAAAGCCCTGACGGAATTGAATCTGGCCAGGGATATAAGAAGCAACAAGAAAAGCTTCTATAGGTATGTAGGGGACAGAAGAAAGTCCAAGGAGAATGTAGGCCCCCTCCGGAAGGAGACTGGTGTCCTGGTTACCCAGGACATGGAGAAGGCT